>JAWQFJ010000445.1:15000-30000 GCA_034096865.1 Theodoxus fluviatilis
TTTGGGTTTAGGACCTGTCCTTCTCCAGGCGTACTATCGATGGCCGTTGACAGAAGTCCGAGAAGGTCACCTCAGTCCAGTATTTTGCATTGCCGACCCTGCTTTTTTCCTGCCATCCAAGTCCGCGTCCGCCCTCGACCGAGCCCTGCATTATGGCTCTGAAGAGGCCGTCGTTCCGCGCCAAATGTCCAAACCATGCTCCAAGCGCCACTCTCCGGTACACCGCTTCAGCAGGCGGAGTAAACTACGTGAGAGGGTGGTGTTTGACACTGCATCACAGGACGGAAGAGTTACAGCAGGCAGCCAACGGCCTGGGCCGAGGAGCGCCAAGTAGACTCAATGGCCATGTGTCCATAACCATGGTCTTCGGCTGCAGTCATTAGCTTGGAGAGGAGATGGGCGTGGGCAAGCAGTCATCAAGTCCACTGATATATAGTCCTTGAAGATGAATTCCCATGGCACAGACTACAAATCCTCAACAGAAAAGGTTTCTATACAATTTTTACGGCATCTAATTAGAATCAAGCAGTTTAAAAATATGTGGAAAGAAGTAGCGTATTTCAGTAGCATATCTTTATTATAAAATAAAAGGGTGACAGGGGGACAAAGACGAAACTAATGAGGGGAGGGGAGTGTCTTGTAAGAGGTGTAGTGAAGCAAGCAAGCACTGCATAAGCTGGAGATAAGCTGCCCTTAGTGTGTCATTTTTAAAATGTTGCTGTATCATTTTGCAGACCGAAATCTTGTTATGCATTCGTATTACAAAAGATGTATCAGATCTTGGCGTGGGCACTGCGACGTCCCACTCTAGCCCACAGCAAGACCTCTCAGGCAAATGCATCTCTTTGTTCTGACGGGTTACATTTCACAAGACTTAATGTCTTCGACGCATTTCTCTGCGTTTCCTGTGAAGTCTTCTTTCCTGTTTGTGAAGGTGTGTGCAGGGTATAGAGACCAATGCTAAGCTACGTCAAACCACTAACAACCAACTCTTGAGAAAAACCAAGTGCCACCGACATTTGTATTGTTCCAGCTCCAAAGCTTTGCATGTCGCATTTTCATGGAAATCGATACCAGATGTCTGTCATTAAAAAACACGTATTTCCTTATATATTTTTGCAGAACACATTGCTGAATAAGCGGTCAATACCTTGTCCGTCACAAAATAACCATTGCTGTTGCCGGATCGCAGAAAGAATGTGACTAACCCTGCGTTCCGTTGCACTCTGCTTCATCTTTGCTATGATGTAGCAGGCTCAGGAGTTTCGATTGGTCGGTTTATTGAATTACTTAAAAAGCACGTTACCATTAAAAGTAGAGGGTTTTGGAGGCCCTCTTTGGATACATGAATCCCCAAAATGATTTCGCATTCAATTGTATTCCTCGTGATCGAATAGACAACTTCATAAAAGCATTAGGGTCGAAAATCCATTAATAAGAAAAGGGAGATAACCATCACCAGTCATAAAGTAAGGTCAAGGGAATCCCAAAAGGTGTGTCGTCTGCTACTTCGTTGCACGCATGGGTATAAATGCCGACGTTTACTACAGATATCAAACCAAGACATGCAATCCACTCTGCCACGGTGATGAGATCACGAAAACATTCATTTCTTCGAAATTTGACAGCAATCGACACGTTTGCCGCTTCCATGGTATGCAAACTCCATGGTTCGAAGCATGTTTACCGTGCAAGTCCGTGGAGTGACTTCCAAATAGTTCTGTTTAGTATGAACCAATCAAATGCGACTACGGGCACTGTAGTGTCATTGTTGCTAGGCACAGCAAGTGGCGCACTCTAGTGAGAAGCAGAGCGCATTCTGAGATGCTCGAGCTGCTGCGCGACCTTGACAGGAAGTTGACCTCTGACACTGGGTGAAACGTCACCAAAGATTGTGTATCAATGATAATCGACCCTAATGCTTTTATTAAGTCGTTTCTTCGATGGAGAGATACATTTGTGTGTGAAATAATTTTTGGGATTCGTGTATTCAAAGAGGGCCTCCAAAACCCTATAATTTTAATGATAATGTGCTTTTCAAGTTATTAAATAAAACTAACCAATCAAAACTCATGAGGCTGCTACATCGTAGCAGAGATGAAGCAGAGTGCAATGGAACGCAGGGTAACAAGAGGTGTACTGCCCACGTGTCCTCAAGACGGCGAGTAAGAGCCCCCGAGAACATTCTCAAGGAGATCAATACTGGCATGAGCAGGCGAATGCTACAGCTTGCAGAGCGCGCAGTTCGTGTCTGACTTTCATCGGAGACACTGCTCTTCAACTCAGGCGAGGCGATATCTACATTTGGCCACATAGTTTTGTGGAAGTTAGAGAAAAATGAACAGAAATTCCTATCTTATCATAATTCTCCTGTCAGTGCATGCAGGATGGGGTGCTGTTTTGCAGAGTTTCCGTTTCAAACGTCTGCCTGGATGCGAGATGAATTATGCGATGTCCCCGAGCGTTAATGCTTCTTTTAAATCAAGGAGCAGGCCAGACTGTTCGCGTTTCTGCGGTCAGCATCCAGATTGTCTCGGCTTCAATCTTTGCCCTGCTGAAAGTCTCACCTCGGCCTTCCCCTTCCTGTGTCAGCTGGTGTCCCTGTGGAGCCGGGACTCCTGTAGCCTGCTGACATCGGCACCAGGCTGCGCCTTCTGGCAAATGGTCAGTAGCACGTGACTTGAAAATGTGTGTACCTGTCTCTAGATATTACAGCGATTAAAGGCGATAAAGTTTCCAACTGTAATGATCTCTCCATTAGTTGCATGATTACCAGGCTGGTATAATATTTCATCTCAATCTCTTCCCGGCCAAATCTTTGTAACAGTTTATGATAACCATTTGCTGGAAGTTGTTTGGTTACAAAATCTCAATGAATAGATAAAATTCTGGCATGCAGAATGTTCACGAAAAGAACATAATATGTTTTCTGAGAGAGAGAGAGAGAGAGAGAGAGAGAGAGAGAGAGAGAGAGAGAGAGAGAGAGAGAGTCAGAACTCATCTTTGAATATATTACATTTATATTACTCATATACAAGTACAACTCTGCTTTGACGAATAAATCCGCCACAGGGCACTGAAGAGTTTTGAGACTGGTTCATCAGTGAATAGTATTCAAAGAGGAAAAACGTTCAGATCACATTCATATACTTCATACATCTTTTCACATCGTACTGGGATCAAAATTACTGACTGCTAATTTTGTAGATCAGAAGGTGTGGGTTGTATTGGCGTTTAAGATGATTTTTTTCATTTGACAGATTTCCCCAGAAGATTTTCTGTTGAATGCTTTTCCACATTTATATTCTTGTACTTACTTAAAAGGTAACCACCATTTCGTGATCTTGTAACTTTACCAGTTATTCCCTACCATGTCTTTCTCCTGTTCCTTGCAATGAGACGACCAGACTATAGTTATACCTCCGGTCAATGTCTTCAGATACTTCATCGATTGAGAGGTACACTTCAGACTAAGCTGGTCATCTCCCAGTGGCCTCATTGAAAACACAATAGATACTGTCCATCCACCACAATTGCTCTCTC
Source organism: Theodoxus fluviatilis (assembly GCA_034096865.1). Taxonomy (NCBI): domain Eukaryota; kingdom Metazoa; phylum Mollusca; class Gastropoda; order Cycloneritida; family Neritidae; genus Theodoxus; species Theodoxus fluviatilis. The sequence continues at coordinate 18,544 of JAWQFJ010000445.1, forward strand.
TCTCTCTTTCTCTCTCTCTCTCTGCCTCTCTCTGTCTCTCTCTCTCTCTCTGTATCTCGCTGTCTCTCTGTTTCTGTATCTCTGTCTCTTTCTCTTCTCTGTCTCTCTTTCTCTTCTCTCTGTCTCTCTCTCTCTTTGTTTTCTTTACATATCTCTGTCTCTCTCTCTGTCTCTCTCTATGTCTCTCTCTCTATGTCTCTCTCTATGTTTCTCTATGTCTCTCTCTGTCTTTGTCTCTGTCTGTCTGTCTCTGTCTGTCTCTTCCCTCTCTCTCTCTATCTCTCTCTCCGTTTCTCTCTTTCTCGTAGCCATAACGACGAAACAGAGGCATGCGAAATACTTCACTATTGAGCGTAAAAAGGACAAAGATCTAAAGAGTTTCGTGTCATTTACGTAAGTTCTGTATTGTTTGCTGAAGGTGTCAATATTTTCAGGGGGCTAATTAGTGCGTAAGAAAACATGCTGTGGTCGACGCTGCCCACTATTTGCATGGCTACACAGGACACTTACGTAAACAGAAACACGCGATTCAAAGTAGAAATCTTTGATAAAACACGATTCTTTGGTCAACACAACTAGACCGCTTTGATCACTTGTTTTAGCACACATAGGAAGTTGGGACACTGATCTTTTTGCCTGGCAGAGAATCAATTCACGACGCTATACCCGCCCTGTGTGACTGCAAACATGAACCTTGCAGTAGCATCACGTCAGACAACAATAGAAGTTCCATGTGCGTGCTCTGTGCCATTTTCATGGTAGTCAATGACAAGAGAGGGATTCATCGATGCTTTTGTCAATAAACAAATGATATGTAAATGGCCGTCAGCCATTTTAAACTCCGAAGACCAACAGTTTTAAACTGATAGTAAACTTCACGATAATGACATGCCACGAAAAAGTATGTGCATGAATAAAGCATTGTAAGAACAGTGTCATACAGTACCCCACATGAAATTGCAAAGGTATTCAAGGAAAAATCGACGTCACAGGTACTTAAGTTCAAACTTTCGAAAGTATTATAAAAGTTATAGGTTTAAAACTTTTACATATCATAATTGTTTTAGATTTCATACTGAATTTCCAGGTGGCAAGACTTCTTCACACACCGTAGAATTGCCACCTCTTTGCCTTGGCCTCATTCTCTCACCTGAGTCATCCGGCGTCTCTTCATGTTGAAAAATAATTTTTCTTTGATAATTGATCGCTGACGAATGAATCTGACCCCATGATTCCACCGTCAAATTTCACAGTTTGTGATGCTGTCTTGTTTTCCTTGCCTTTCCTCACTCAGAACTAAAACCAGGTGTCTGTGACAGCAGTGCAGACGCTATGGAATTCAATGAACCCTTGTTGCTGCCTTGCCAGCATGATTGGTGGTGAATTGGTAGACACACTTCCGAGGGAAAGCAGATGGTGTTGGTGCGATGCATTGAATACCAAGGTGCAGGTTTTTTGGTCTCTTATTTTCCCCCAAAACCGTATATGTCGTATCACTGGTGAGTAGTGTTTACCATCGCCTCGCAGGCTTGAGGCAATGCTCTCTCGTTTTTGTTGTTATAGTACCGTTCATTGGGTTGAATTATCATGTGTATGCTTTACACTGTTTCTTTTTAGCACTGAAAGGTACATGCGCCTGGACCTGACTCTGTCGGGGCAGGCACATCTTGAATTTATTAAAATAATGATAATGATAGATAGATGATAGATGATGATGAAAATACATAAAATATAAATAAATGATAATAAATAATAATAGATAATAATAACTAATAATAGATAATAATAAATAATTAATAAAAATAATAATAATAATAAATAATAATAGCTAATATTAACTAATAATAAATAATAGATAATAATAAATAATAATAATGATGATAACAACAACAATAATAATGATAATAATAATAATAATAATAATAATAATAATAATAATAATAATAATAATAATAATAATAATAATTAAAAAAATAAAATAATTATAAATGATTATAAATAATTATACAAAATTATAAACAATAATAGATAATAATAAAAATGATTAATAATGATTGATTGATAATGATTAATAAATATTGTTATGATGATAATCATGATGATGATGATGATGATGATTGATGATTGATAATGATGATGATGATGATGATGATGATGATGATGATGATGATGATGATGATGATGATGATGATGATGATGATGATGATGATGACGATGACGATGACGATGACGATGACGATGACAATGTTGATGATGATGACGACGATGATGATGATGATCTAATTTTGGCCTATTTTCTGTACGCTTCAGGGTCTAAACAAGTTTCGTATGCACTGAGCGTTAATGTGATATCGACAGTGTCTGACTGACGGACAACAGGAAAATTCTTTTTAATAAGCAGTGCGCGAAGACAAGTGTTGCACGTCCATTCATACAGCGGATAGCTGCGAAACAATTGTAGAAGTGACGAAGTTCCTCCTCCTCCTCCTCCTCCTGCTCCTGCTCCTCCTCCTCCTCCTCCTCCTCCTCCTCCTCCTCCTCCTCCTCCTCCTCCTCCTCCTCCTCCTCCTCCTCCTCCTCCTCCTCCTCCTCCTCCTCCTCCTCCTCCTCCTCTTCCTCCTCCTCCGCTCCTCCTCCTCCTCCTCCTTCCCGTCATCACCATCATCATCATCATCATCATCATCATCATCATCATCATTGTCACGACTCGGGGTTAAAAGGTGGGTTTGTAAATTAGTTTGGTGTGGTGATTTGGGGCCTTTAAACGGTTTGTCTGCTTTTTAGTTTGGGGTTAGGCTGTTCAGTGTTTGGCACGTGTTTTGCTTGGGTGAGTTAATGAGATTTGTTGCGTGGGCACGGGCTGCACGGCTGTTCTTGGTGTTATCATGCTCTTTGATGCGGATTTCGATTTCGCCGATTATGGGTTCAGGTGTGGTTTGTTCCTAGTGAGGATGTTCATGTTTCTCGTGCTTGTCTGGTCGTCAACCTATTTAGTAGAGTTTGCGGAGTGGCCGGTCAGTGTGGTGGCCGGCCAGTTGTTACTCCGGGTCGCAGGGTGAGTGGATGTTGTTTTGTGATTCGTCCAAGTCGGTTATTTTCCATACGTTGCGTTATTGCATTGTGAATTAGGGAGAGTTTACTGTTTCTGGTCGTTTTGTTTGTTGCAGGCCCTGGCGGGAAGATTGTCCTGTGCCGAAGTTATTTGGCAGAAAGTTGTGTTCTGGCCTGAATTTATCGGTGCTGAAGATTGTGTCCTGGCCGAAGTTGTTTGGCCGAAAGTTGCGTTCTGGCCTGAGTTTATCTGTGCTGAAGATTGTGTCCTGTGCCGAAGTTATTTGGCAGAAAGTTGTGTTCTGGCCTGAATTTATCGGTGCTGAAGATTGTGTCCTGGCCGAAGTTGTTTGGCCGAAAGTTGTGTTCTGGCCTGAGTTTATCTGTGCTGAAGATTGTGTCCTGTGCCGAAGTTGTTTGGCCGGAAGTTGTGTTTTGGCCTGAATTGATCTGTGACGGAAGATTGTGTCCGGGCCTGGAGTGGATTGGCCTGAGAGGCTGTGTTCTGACCTGTGTGGCCCTGGCCTGTGTTTCTCTGGCCTGGAAGTTGCTGGCTGACTTGAAGAATTGTGATGTGATTTGATCTGTGTAGGGAAAGTGCGTTGGAATAGGGAAGGGAAGTGGTTGGTGAGTTGGACTGGTGTGGGATTTGTGCAGCAAATTGTGATGTGATTTGAACTGCGTTGGACTGTGTAGGGGAATTGTGAGGTGAGTTGGACTGTGTAGAGGAAGTGATTTGGACCGGGGAAGTGAAGTGATTGGTGAGTTGGACTGGTTGGGAATTTGGCATGGAGGTGGTTAGTGAGTTGGACTGTTTTGGGATTTGTGCAGTGAAGTGTGATGTGATTGAGACTGTGTAGGGGAATTTTGACGGTGTAGAGGAAGTGGACTGTGTAGAGGAAGTGATTTGGACTGGGGAAGGGAAGTAAGTGGTGAGTTGGACTGTTTGGGGATTTGATATGGAGGTGTTGTGAACTGAAGGCTATGTGTAATTGTTTCATTCATCTTGTTTGATTATTAAACCCTGTGCTATCGTTTTATCCGTGCCTACGTGTTCCGTTTTGTGGATGTCCTTTCTCCGAGACCCCAAGAGATAAGTGACTGAGGAAGGAGTTTCAGTTTATTTTAATTGTCTTACTGTCCGGCTGGGGGTCAAGCTACATTCAACCCACCTCTACCGTGACAGATTGGGGGCTCGTCCGGGATCTGAAACTTCCCTGAATCAGTCACTACTCCTTGTGTGGGCTTGCGTGAAGTGTTAATGTTAATGTTAATTCAGTTGATGTGTGTTTTCCACCTTTGAATTCTTCATTTTTTGTTTTCATTGGTTCAACCCCTAGTTGTGTTTTCGGGTTGAATTACTTGTGGTGACTATTGATTGGACAAATGTTTATCTTTACTTAACTTGCCTGGTATATTGTTTTCTGGTAACAGTGACCTAATGATTGTTCTGTCCGCTTGGTTGTGCTTGGTCGTGGTTTGCACGTTTCCGCGATTGACCGGTTTCCGCGAATTGGCAGGCTATTCCGGGAACGATTTCAAAATGGCGGAGAGAGGAGGGGTAGTGACAAGAAGTCGAGCTGAGAAGGGGGAGGGGAAGGTCGTATCGGTATCAGGGAGTCCTACATTGGTGACCACCAGCGCCAGTACTTTCTCGTTAGCAGCATCCAACACGTGTACTGTCGTAACCCCGTCCACTGGAACTCAAACGAGGTCAATTCTTTCTCCCCGTAGTGGTCCTAGGTATGAAGTAGGATCACTACAAGGCTCTCCGGTGCTGCTGAAAGTAGACAAGGAGGTGGAGGTGTTAAAAGCTCGAGTAGAAGAGGAACGGCGATCAAGGCGACTTGAGGGGGAGTTGCTGCGACAGCAAATCAGTGAAGAGGCCAGGGGGAGGAGAGAGGAGTTAATTTTGAGACAACAAGAATTGGCATTCATGCGGGAGAAGGAAGAGAATAGGAGGAGGGAAAAGGAAGAGAAGGAAGAGAAGGAAGAGAATAGGAGGAAGGAGATGGAAGAGAATAGGAGGAGGGAAAAGGAAGAGAAGGAAGAAAGAAAGGAGGCAATCAGGAAAGAAGAGGTTGCTCTGAGGCGCGAAGAATTGATGATGTTACGGTCTAATCTAACCAACACGTACCGCAAGAGTAGTGGGGATGAGGGTGGTCCCACTCTGGCCCGCCTCAAATTCGAATTGCCTAGATTCAAGGAGGGCGAGGATCTGGATTTATACCTGACCAGATTTGAGAGAGTGGTCACAGGAGCAGGATGGGCAAAGGAAGAATGGGGAAGAGCGTTAACCGCTCTTATGGAAGGGGCTGCCGGGGAAACGTTAGCTACGCTCAGCTTGGAGCAGCTGCAAGATTACACTGCGGTCAAAAAAGCTCTGCAAGCGAGGTTCAACCTCACAGCGGAAGCTTACAGAAGAAAGTTTCGCCAAGCTCGTCGGGAAGGGGATGAAACCTTCTCTCAGCTGCTTGGAAGATTGCAGGCTAGCTTTACACGGTGGTTGCAAAGAGCCGACAAACAGGACACCTTTGAGGATGTCCAAGACATTGTGCTACAAGAGCAGGTGTTTGAGACGATGCCTGTTGGACTGGCCACCACCGTGCGCACTCAAGCTCCCAAGAATGTGAGGGAGTTGGTGGAGATCGCGGATAGGCATTTGGAAGCAAGACGGGCTACGGAGATAGATACCCCGGGGACACGGTTCCATCAAAAACCAGCGGATCCCAGGAAACCTGCCGAAGCACCAAATGATCCTGGAAGTGATGATCAGAATGTGGATGGTTGCTGGCATTGCGGGGGAAACGGGCATATTCGTGCATTCTGCCCAAAGCGTAGGCAAGTTGACCCCACCAACAATGGACCTGTCACTAAAGCTCATTTTGCCTATTTGGACTCCACTCGTCACAGTTCCACAGTGACAAGAGGGTTCTCTCGGAAGAGAAAAGTTTGCATCAATGGGAAAGGAGTAGACGCAATACGCGACACTGGGAGTGATCACGTGCTAGTTCCCTCATCCTTGGTTGGTCCTGAAGATGTCACTGGAAGAAAAGTCATGGTGCAGTCCTTGCATGGATTGAAGGAACATGACACGGCAAAGATTCGGTTACAGACTGGATTCTACTCAGGAGAGACTGAGGTCATCGTCACTGACGGAGATATTCCTGTGATATTGGGCAACACATGTTTTGATGTGCAAGGGAAGGCCTTTCCGGTTCCTTTATACGAGACCACTACATGGCCCAGTGGTAGAAGAGACCGGAGGCGACAAGGTGGAAGGGACCGGAGTCGACGAAAAGGTGGAGGAGGCTGGAGTCGACAAGAAGGTGGAAGAGACAGGAGATGGCGTGGGCAGAGTTATCCCCGGAAAGGAGGATGGGGGAGCGGATTTCTTGAGTCGTGTTGTGGTGTCGGACTAGTATCTGGATACTCGTCCTGGGGGGGAGGTTCTGTCACGACTCGGGGTTAAAAGGTGGGTTTGTAAATTAGTTTGGTGTGGTGATTTGGGGCCTTTAAACGGTTTGTCTGCTTTTTAGTTTGGGGTTAGGCTGTTCAGTGTTTGGCACGTGTTTTGCTTGGGTGAGTTAATGAGATTTGTTGCGTGGGCACGGGCTGCACGGCTGTTCTTGGTGTTATCATGCTCTTTGATGCGGATTTCGATTTCGCCGATTATGGGTTCAGGTGTGGTTTGTTCCTAGTGAGGATGTTCATGTTTCTCGTGCTTGTCTGGTCGTCAACCTATTTAGTAGAGTTTGCGGAGTGGCCGGTCAGTGTGGTGGCCGGCCAGTTGTTACTCCGGGTCGCAGGGTGAGTGGATGTTGTTTTGTGATTCGTCCAAGTCGGTTATTTTCCGTACGTTGCGTTATCGCATTGTGAATTAGGGAGAGTTTACTGTTTCTGGTCGTTTTGTTTGTTGCAGGCCCTGGCGGGAAGATTGTCCTGTGCCGAAGTTATTTGGCAGAAAGTTGTGTTCTGGCCTGAATTTATCGGTGCTGAAGATTGTGTCCTGGCCGAAGTTGTTTGGCCGAAAGTTGCGTTCTGGCCTGAGTTTATCTGTGCTGAAGATTGTGTCCTGTGCCGAAGTTATTTGGCAGAAAGTTGTGTTCTGGCCTGAATTTATCGGTGCTGAAGATTGTGTCCTGGCCGAAGTTGTTTGGCCGAAAGTTGTGTTCTGGCCTGAGTTTATCTGTGCTGAAGATTGTGTCCTGTGCCGAAGTTGTTTGGCCGGAAGTTGTGTTTTGGCCTGAATTGATCTGTGACGGAAGATTGTGTCCGGGCCTGGAGTGGATTGGCCTGAGAGGCTGTGTTCTGACCTGTGTGGCCCTGGCCTGTGTTTCTCTGGCCTGGAAGTTGCTGGCTGACTTGAAGAATTGTGATGTGATTTGATCTGTGTAGGGAAAGTGCGTTGGAATAGGGAAGGGAAGTGGTTGGTGAGTTGGACTGGTGTGGGATTTGTGCAGCAAATTGTGATGTGATTTGAACTGCGTTGGACTGTGTAGGGGAATTGTGAGGTGAGTTGGACTGTGTAGAGGAAGTGATTTGGACCGGGGAAGTGAAGTGATTGGTGAGTTGGACTGGTTGGGAATTTGGCATGGAGGTGGTTAGTGAGTTGGACTGTTTTGGGATTTGTGCAGTGAAGTGTGATGTGATTGAGACTGTGTAGGGGAATTTTGACGGTGTAGAGGAAGTGGACTGTGTAGAGGAAGTGATTTGGACTGGGGAAGGGAAGTAAGTGGTGAGTTGGACTGTTTGGGGATTTGATATGGAGGTGTTGTGAACTGAAGGCTATGTGTAATTGTTTCATTCATCTTGTTTGATTATTAAACCCTGTGCTATCGTTTTATCCGTGCCTACGTGTTCCGTTTTGTGGATGTCCTTTCTCCGAGACCCCAAGAGATAAGTGACTGAGGAAGGAGTTTCAGTTTATTTTAATTGTCTTACTGTCCGGCTGGGGGTCAAGCTACATTCAACCCACCTCTACCGTGACAATCATCAGCATCATCATCATCATCATCATCATCATCATCATCATCATCATCATCATCATCATCATGGTCATCATTGTCATCATCATCATCATCATCATCATCATCATCATCATCATCATCATCATCATCATCATCATCATCATCATCATCATCATCATCATCATCATCATCATCATCGTCGTCGTCGTCATCATCAATGCCTCTATTGCACTATTCAAGATATCGCTCAGAGCGCACAGATAAAAAAAAACTGAAATGCTTGCTCAAATAAGTATGGTTTCAATTTTCTTCTTAAGTCCCTCTGAGAAGAGCTCTTTCTCGAGGAATCCGAAAGAGTTTCACACAGCAGAGCCAGCTGTTGAAAAGGATTTCGGTCATAGGACCTCTTGCCTGGTGTACGTGGCCTCAGAAGGGACTATGTGGCAGCGCGTAGGGTTCTCCTAGATTCCTACTCTGAGTCGATGTCCTGCAGAAAGGAAGGAGCTTTGGAGTAGAAACAAAAGTGGGCGAAAACACCCAGCTTGAATCTAACTTTCTCTCGCACCGGAAGCCGGTGGAGAGCCTTGATGACCGGGGTGATGTGGTCTGTTTTCTTTTTCTTTGAAACCAACCTGGCCGCTGCCTTCTGAAGAGTCTGCAGTCTCTTTAATTTAAAGGGCATCTATAGAAGCTGTACATCTCCAAGCCCTAAAAAGATTACTTAATGTGCCTCTTCAAGCTCCAAACCTAATTGTATATGGGGAAACTAGCAGACACCCATTGTACATAAATGCTACTGTCCGAGCTATTAAGTATTGGTTGAGACTGTTGAGAATGGAACCTATCAGATATCCATTGAAAGCGTACAAGATGTTGCTACTTTCTGACAAAGGTGAAAATTGGGCACACATGATTAAGAGACTGTTGTACAGATACGGTTTTGGAGACGTGTGGGAAACCCAGAATGTACAGAGAGAAAATGAGTTTGTACAAGAGCTAAAGAGTCGACTGTCAATCAGATCTGACCTTTACAATTAGTGGCTGCCTGTCTGTGCCTACGCCTCCACGCTGGCGGGTAGTTGGTAGGTCATCGGTCAATCAATGGTAAGCGCCGCTGGCTCTGCCTGTCGGTCGGTCTGACAGCCGGTGTGACGAAATGAGTTTTCTGCTGCGATGAGATTTCTGACGGTCTGCTGCGGTCAGCTTTCTGATGCTGCGGTCAGATTTCTTTTGCGATCAGCTCCCATTTATGAGATTTCTTCTCCTGCAATCAGATTTCTTCTGCTGCAATATATTTCTTCTGTTGCAAAAAGAAATCGTTGAATAATGAAAACACATGTGCTCGCTTTGCAGTCGTTGGAAGAATGAAGAAATCTCATCGCGGCGGAAACTGTGTCGCATGTTTGCGCATGCGCACTGAGCCCGTCAGAAATCTGCGCATGCGCACTGAGCCCGTCAGAAATCTCATCGCAGCAGAAAACTCATTTCGTCACACCGGCATTTCGTCGGTCCATCAATCGATCGAGCTGTCATTTGGCCCTGTAGACGGATTGTGCGTCCTCAGTTGATTGGTCAACGTGTTGTCAATCAAGCGATCGGAATTTAGATAGCGGCAGAATACACGTGCTTTAGTTGCTTTGATACGTGGTATAATGAGGCGAATATGAATGTATTACTTAGTATTACTGTCATTCTTGTTCAGGGCAGATGTGCAGTTACAACAGGGCAACGGAGCTTGACCACACGTGAATTTCTTGTTGTCAATCTGATTACCTGCTTTTCTGGTGCGAAAGAGGGTCTACACCCCAAACGATTTTCGTTCTATGTGGGCCGGGATTTACTGTTTATCTCCGCCCCTCACACCAGAGGGCGAATATTTTTCAGTGGAACTCCGCCCTCATTACACAAGTTGACCTTCAATCCATGCATATTGATAATAATGAAAATGCATGTCGTTTCATAGAAAGCACATGTGCGAGCGGGCGACAGCTGTTGAGAATCGAATTAAATTGAATTAATTAAATGAACTTTATTTCCGAAAGGTGGAGACTTAGGCATAGATACCTGTCTTACATTCAACTCTTGCTTATTTTCAGTATGGCATGAAAGTAATTATCTAATTGGAACCACATACAAGATACGGTCTATGTGTGTATGAGAGAGAGAGAGAGAGAGAGAGAGAGAGAGAGAGAGAGAGAGAGAGGGGGGGAGGGAGACAGGGAAACAGACAGACAGACAGACAGACATACAGACAGACACACAGACAGACAGGCAGGCCGGCAGGCCGGCAGGCAGATAGGCAGGCAGGCAGACAGGCAGGCAGACAGGCAGGCAGGCAGGTAGAGTGAGACAGACAGAAAGACCAGAGATACAGAGAGAGAGAGAGAGAGAGAGAGAGAGAGAGAGAGAGAGAGAGAGAGAGGGAGAGAGAGAGATTGGCGAGCACTCAAAACATGCACGTTGATTTTCGGGCGCCAGGGTCAAAGAATTTATGCTGAATATCGGGAGTACTTTATCGAACTTGCACTGCGAGTAACACGTCAACATGTCTGATCTCACAGAGCTTTTCCAGCCATTAACATGATTCAAAATAAGAACGTACCAAGTGATTTCAAGATTAGTTATGCAAACCTTTCCGAAAAATGTCTAGAGAGGGCAGTCAGAGGAGAGGCGGGCTTGTATACCTGTTCACGCTGAAAAACTTTACAGAGCCGTCCACTTGCGTTCAATAGAAGATCCACGTAATGATATGTGATTCTTATTTCAGCGGATATCTTCTTAGAAGATGGCATCAACACACTGCGTCATGAGAAAAGCTAGCTCAATGAATTCTTTCATGTTATATTACCAGACTTAAATAAGTAATGGCCATAAGTGGAAGCCAAGGATAAAAGTGCAGACGAACATTTTGATATCTGTGGCCCGGATGAGCGGCTAATGGACCAGAAAAGCTGATAGGACGACGAACACTTCTGGGACAGCAAACACTACACCATCACACGCTGAACGAACGTCAAAGCACTAAGAGTTGTCAGTGATGTCGTGACGGATCCTCTTTTTCCACGCCCACCTATGAAGCATGTGCCCGATTGGCTGCTTGCCAGCAGTCTTACCTGCCTACCTGCATGTATACATATCTGCCTGCCTTTGCCCTATGGGATATGGTTAAGAAGAAATCCAACGCGTGCCCCTATGCGATTCATCAAAGGCCAATAAAACCAGGGATATTGAGGCGACTGACCCTCACTCTAACCAGGTCTAGTATTGTCGTGGTCAGTGGCCACACATTGCCTACAAAGGCAGATGAGCCGTAAAACTACATCCTTTCATTCATACTGCCTGGCCATTCGCCCACCCACCTGCCTGCTCAGGGGCGGATCAGTTCTTTTTTTTCGGGGGGGGGGGGGGGGTTTCCAAACTTTATTTAGGAACCGGG
>JAWQFJ010000445.1:32500-37282 GCA_034096865.1 Theodoxus fluviatilis
GCTATTCGCGCAGCGATTAGAGTTACATCCCTAAATTTTTATGTTATTTTTTTCAAATATGGAGATGTAAATTAGAGTGTGAATCAGACAGTTAATGTGACATTAAGTAACCACATTACACCCAGGTCAAAGACGGTTACCTCTGCTTGTTCCTGATATTATTTCTTTCCCAAAGACTCATAAATTCAACTTTGGTCTCTCTGGGGAAAATAAAAATAGTTAGGAAAGGAAAAATTGATGAGATGAAAAAAGAAATGATACATCAAAGATAGCACATGGATGCTAACCGGAGGGTCGTGGACTCGATCTCCGGCTAAAATCCCGAAAATTGTTCTTTTCAGTCTGTACCCCGCAGAGTGTGGGCTCCGTTTTAAGAACCGATGTCACTTCTTGCTTCTGTCTTGTCTATATCTTTTTACTGATTGGCATTGCTGTGGCAAGTTTATCTTTCTTTTTTAACTTGTTTGCTTGTTCCAGCACATTCCCTGTGTCCACGGCAATGTGAACGAGACGACGAGACGCTGTGACTGTCTGCGTGGCTACGCTGGAACGGCATGTGAACGACGCATCAGAGGCAAGAGCAAATTAATATTTTGCGTACACTTTTTACAAACGTGTCCGTCAGGATTCTTGCTGAACCATCCATACGTGGCATTCGTTGATCATAAACCACTTGAACTAATAAAAGTTAATAATGTTGTCTATAGACAGATCGGAAAGATCAATTTAGGAATGAATTTGTTAACTGGGAATAAATTCATGACAATCTTCAGCTGTGGCAAGGCACCTCTGGAAGCGTCTTTGTATCATTTCTGCAAAGTCCGTTGCCATTATGACAATAAACGCTTTCTGTGCATCAAAATGATTACTCAAGTGTAAGCGTAGCAATTCTGCTGTCTTGCTTCTATGACAATGTTTTTCTTTACAACCTATGAATAAACCGAACAATACTCCTATGTCTCTGCTAAGGATTTCTGCCAAATCACTCATAGTTCGATCAGATGATTATTTAGTTAGAGATGGTTTTCCGGTGGGAGTTGGGAGGGGATAGGATGGGAGTGAATCTATGAATAAAACCATACAATACTTATGTGTCCGTGTTAAGGATTTCCGACAAATCACTCTATAGTTTCATCAGAGGATTGATTATTTAGATACAGTTTTACTCTGGAAGTTGGAGTTTCATTTTGCAAATTTTCATGGCCATTTTTGGAGAGAGAAAAAAGAAGTCATTTTGCACCTGGTAATATGCTGCCAAGAAACCTTCTGGACATCCAGATGTATATCACTCATCCTCTCAGAGACAACGAAGAAAAGTGATGTTGAATGATTCAGCGAAGCGCTGTGTTCACATCCTTTTCTTTGTATTGAGTAATCGTAAATAATAGCATCTAATATCAGAAGACGAGAAACACGTTTTATCATTAGGTGAAATGATCCTGATTCTCTATAGCATGGAAGTCCATCATCCAGGTATATTTATTTCAGATTTATCATCATCATCATCGTCGTCATCATCATCGTCACCATGGTCATCATCGTCATCCTGGTCTCCTCATCCTTCGCTCGCGTCCTCCTCATCATCCTCATCATCCTCGTCATCATCCTCATCCTCCTCATCCTCCTCATCCTCCTCCTCCTCCTCCTCCTCCTCCTCATCATCATCATCATCATCATCATCATCATCATCATCATCATCATCAACATCATCATCATCATCAACATCATCAATCATCATCATCATCATCATCATCATCATCATCATCATCATCATCATCATCATCATCATCATCATCATCATCATCATCATGAGCATCCACATACAGGAGGGACATGACAATATGTGGTTTTGATGGCCTCGCCTTCTTCTTCCCCCTACAGACTGCAGTGAAGGGAAGGAAATGGGATTGACAGGAGTGGACGAAGATATCCTCATCCAGCCTCTGGGGGCACCAGCACCCTTCCACACTCGCTGCGACTTCAATTGGGGCCTCACTGCAGTCATCCAACGCTCCGAACACTGCTGTGACCGTGACTCGTTCTTACATGGCACATGGGAGAACCTGAAAAGTCCACAGGAAAGTAATGGATGCGCCTTCATTGGACTTGACAACCTCTACCACCTCCTCAACCAAGGCTTTACGTATACATTTAGCGTGAGTATTGTAAAATTGGATTCATGTTCTCTTCAAGTTTATTTATGTTCGCCTCTCTGTTTGCATACATTTGTTGCCTGAAAAGTATATGATCAGCAAATGCTGAGGAAGATGTAACCTACACACCGAGACCCTTCGAAACGCCCGAGACCCACGCATCAACAGACTCTTCCACGACAGTCGACAAGACTCCGCCACCAAGTCGACAATGGATGGATAGATAGATAGTGTTTTACGGCCTATCAACCTTTGTAGGCTATGTAAGGCCATTAAACATCAAAAGCACTAGAACAGAAACGCCACTGAAATACGAAACAGCATAACGTTTATTAGAAGATCATTTTATTCTACAATAGAACAATTCATCGTTCCACAGCATGCGTACATTTATAATACAGCCAGCAGTTGTGTTAGGAGAAGGAGGAATGGAAGAGGGCGAGAGAGAAAAATACTAAAATATGCAGAGACATCAATGTAAAAAAACTGTTTCTTTGTTTTAGGCGTATGTAATGTTCAACGACTGGCAGAGCAACGCAAAGATCTACTACCCTGACGTCCAGATGCTAAACACCTCTGGACGCTACACCCTGACCTGGGGAACTCCCTTCACTTTCACTAATCCTGTTGCTGATGACGGCTTCCTGCCTGGAGGGAACCGGAAGTTCTGTACCTCAGACCACGACTGTTCCGGATGTGCTACTGGAGCGGGGCATGCTGGGTGGTTTGACGACTCTGGGGCTGGCTGCCTAGAGGCACAGGGACTGAGACACCCACTGCAGTGGACGATCGATGGAGCCATAATGAATCTCAAGCACATCCTGTTCGAGGTACAAAGACCTCCTTGGTGACACATAAATGTCACTTGGGTTGTCGTACGTTATTTTCCCGGTCACACAGTAGCTAAAGCAGGACCAAATCATTTTATACTTCTCTAGATTCAAGAAACTGCCAATGAGGCATAAACTTCAAGGATGATGTTGGAAACATTGTAGTGATCACGCGGCATATGTTCTGTTGTGTATGTTTTGAACGCATAGTTTGTCAATTATGTACTCGGGTGATTATGCATCACTGTAATAAGTCGGCTGAGTTTTGTGTTTTTTACTGCTTCAGGCGTGCAATTGCGAACAGCTCAATATTTCATTTTCAAATAATATAATTCCACAACATTTGCCTCCGATTGAATATTGACTACATGCAGATTAATGGTTTGTAACTGAAATGGGCAGCTAAATATAAACATATCTGTACTAAAATATAAATCCACGAGTCATTGTGACGGTAATAGATCGCCCACATGAATTATTATATCTCTTTTGTTTAGTAAACAAAGATTATCGTCTAATTCCTTAGGTTATCTGTGAACCTTTCTTCCTCCGTCGGGAGTCCGAAATTTCACAAATAAACCATACATGCTTCAGGTACAATTATCGAACAGTTCGCAATCGCATGTTGAGCATGATACGGACACAACATATGTCTAGATATAGGAGAACCATACGCCATGTACATACCATTGATGTTATGCAGACTTTCCAAACTGACCTATTACTGCATACTAAGCTGCCTAGACATCTCTCTCACCAGCTGGGGTTATGTGGTCTCTGTTCTTCGTACTCGGAACCTACTTCCATCACTCTTGCGTAACTTACCTCAAGCACTACCTGGAGGTACATCACATACATGCATAGTGGTAGATATATGATAGTAAATGCACAAAAATATTCATTGATATGAAAATGTTTTGCACTAAAAGTATGTTTAGTCGCTTGGTCCGTTGTAGGTAAATGTTATGTAAGAACATGCTGACATCACCGTCACGACTGTTAGTCAAACAGATTAGACCTTTCAAAGAAGTAAATAAAACACTCGATCATTCTCCATTGTTATTTGTCATTAATTTGATGCCTTTTGGTGACTCTCCACCACAATATGAATATTGTATGACATTTTGAACTTTTTGATATTTTGATACAGCCATAACGGTCTTTGAATTTGTCCGAATTTGGGGGCGGGTGTGTGTCACAAACACACATATTAATGATCAAATTCTTCAGTACAACCATGACCTGTTAATCTCAGAACGGTAAGTGTTATACAATACCCCCGTGGTGAAAGGTCACATTTGGCTAAGATTTAGCCGTTCGTTATGTTTATATAATAATGTATTGCTGATCGAAAAGTGACCGTTGCACATGTCCGTCATATCCATCTGCCTTCTTCTGCAAGTATACTGACTTCTCGTATTAGCATGCTCTCTGCATCTACTGGGCTTCGAATGGAGGGTTGTCACCACCCGTACCACGTGGTACACATTTCAGGTGGAGTTAACTCTAAGGCGGACAAACACTCGTCGCACGCAACTTTAGTGGAGCGCGTATGGCCATGATGGCAAAGTTATGCCCATATCATTATTCAGTGTACTCATGTCTATTTCTTCTCGAGTTTTTATCATTTAAATTCCACCGAAAGAAGCGAGCAAAATATTGCCAACACGCAATGCACGCTTCAGCAAAGTTGCGCGTGTTGTGTGTTTGTCAGATGACGGATTGCGTTTGACGTCACATGAAACGACTCAATCTCTACCTTCACCGCTGCTGGAACATGACAGGACGTCTTAAAGGCG
>JAWQFJ010000445.1:42292-44792 GCA_034096865.1 Theodoxus fluviatilis
GACAAGACTTGGATGTCGTACATAGATGCCAAAAACGCCATCAGTACGTCGTATGTCTGTCTGACAACAGTCAAAATCTGGCTGGAGAACACATGTGACCCAAATAATCTGAAAAAGGCCGGGGTGCAGGGGCTGCCTAGGCCCCAGAGGGCTGCAGGGGCCGCCTAGGCCCCAGAGGGGTGCAGGGGCGACGAGCTGGTAGCGGGTCTCGGGGTTACAAAGCCTCCTGGTGGAAATTGAATTCAAGCATATTTGAAGACCCCTGTGTGTTCTCTCATGATGGGTAACCTGCCATGCCTTAGCGTGGGAGCGCGGAGTCGCAAGAGACGAGACTAGTTTATTACGCGATTTTTTGTTAGCTTTGAGTTTTTTGCCCTCGGAAAACATAAACATTTTCTCGCACATACGTGATTTTTTTTAGTCCAGCCTGAGAGAGTTAAGAAAATACGTGAATAACAGTCGGCCCTAGAAAAAAAGGCAGCATTGTGCATGCAAAATCCACAAGAACGAGGGTATTTACGTGCCCCCTCTACAACACTCATTTCTTGAGCTCTCGCCAATTAAATCCACCAGTCCACACATTTTCCCTTCCCATCCAGCAGGAACCACTGAGACTCCACGCAGCAGCCTGCCCATGGCGGACACAGGGACATCCTCTCTCCTCGGCTGTCTGGCGCCATGACTACGGATGGAGCCAACTTCCGGTTTAGGGCGTTATCGTGATGCTCACTTCCACCTTCCTGTTTTCTCGAAGGTCCGGGGTTAAAAATAGATCCTTCACGTCTCCTTGTGGGATTGGTAAAAGGCGAATGACTCTGGAGTGGATCCCGGACTGGCTGAAAGCCCCACCCCCGCCAGTCACTGGGCAGTGGATGTCTGCACCGCCTCCAGGGCTGAAAGGCACACCCCCGCCAGTCACGGGGCACTTGAAGTCTGCACCGCCTCCAGGGCTGAAAGTCACACCCCCGCCAGTCACGGGGCACTTGAAGTCTGCACCGCCTCCAGGGCTGAAAGTCACACCCCCGCCAGTCACGGGGCACTTGAAGTCTGCACCGCCTCCAGGGCTGAAAGTCACACCCCCGCCAGTCACGGGGCACTTGAAGTCTGCACCGCCTCCAGGGCTGAAAGTCACACCCCCGCCAGTCACGGGGCACTTGAAGTCTGCACCGCCTCCAGGGCTGAAAGTCACACCCCCGCCAGTCACGGGGCACTTGAAGTCTGCACCGCCTCCAGGGCTGAAAGTCACACCCCCGCCCCACCCCCGCCAGTCACGGGGCACTTGAAGTCTGCACCGCCTCCAGGGCTGAAAGTCCCACCCCCGCCAGTCACTGGGCAGTTGATGTCTGCACCGCCTCCAGGGCTGAAAGGCAGTGACGCCCTTGCCGTGCTCGACACGCCTTTCCTTCGTGACGTCAATGCAGGGCGCCACCTTCCGGATGAGAACGTTGACGTCATGAGCTCCGCCTTTCTCCAGACAGGAAGGAGAGGCCCAAGGCGTGTCCCTACACGGTTTCTGCCGGGCAAAGACACTACCTAACAAAGACACTATCTAACAAAGACACTATCGAACAAAGACACTATCTAACAAAGACACTATCTAACAAAGACACTATCTAACAAAGACACTATCTAACAAAGACACTATCTAACAAAGACACTATCTAACAAAGACACTATCTAACAAAGACACTATCTAACAAAGACACTATCTAACAAAGACACTATCTAACAAAGACACTATCTAACAAAGACACTATCTAACAAAGACACTATCTAACAAAGACACTATCTAACAAAGACACTATCTAACAAAGACACTATCTAACGGGACCGCCAGCTTCACCGAATTGCGAGAGAGGTAGTGATTCGCGGGAACATTACTTCCGGTGAGCCACTATTTTACAATAGCTGCGCTGTTCGCTTTCCGATGAAAGCTCACTAACGTATACTAATCTATCAGTCTGAAGAATACTTCTTGATGACAAGTACAGCACCTAAACTTTTGCAATAAACCTAACGGCAATACTGAAAATCACGCGCACATTCCCGCACTAGTCTGGCAAATGTAAACAAACTGATCGACAATGAATTCTTGCTTCATTACTCTCAAAGTGTCTTTGATTACGAAAGTAATATACTACTTTCTTTCTATCTTCGAATTAATTAAATGCATATACAAATGGAAGACGCTGCTATGTGAAAACACGATTATTACCAGTCCACTGTAGCTTTCATTCTACCGGAAGTGATGTCCCACGAACTTCAAAACGTCACGAGAGGCCAAATGACAAATCGCGTCAAAACTGCAGAAGCTGGCGGTCCCGTTGAACAGTGTCTTTGTGCGGGGCGAGGAGCTGGAGAAGGAAGGAGCTGGGGAAGGAAGGAGCTGGGGAAGGAAGGAGCTGGGGAAGGAAGGAGCTGGGGAAGGAAGGAGCTGGGGAAGGAAGGAGCTAGGCAAAGAGCTGGGGAAGGAGCTGGGGAAGGAAGGAGCTGGGGAAGG
>JAWQFJ010000445.1:54792-57292 GCA_034096865.1 Theodoxus fluviatilis
TTGCTACCTCCCCGGTTTATATTTCCACAATACCAATGCACTCACAACAAAACTAAACATTGCCATGTTGAAAGTTCGAGATACCTCGATATGACCAGTTTCAGACACGTGTGTGATTATAATTTACACACAAGTAGTTGCAAATGACCACATGAGATGAAATGTGCTCAATTATTTAACTAAGTACGTATAAGATGCGCATTTTAACAGCCAAGAAATACCTGCCATGAGGAGTGGTGGGAACGCAACGAAAATGTGGGTAAATAATTAGGTCATTTGTCTTCTTCCCTTACGTTGTCTATATACATGTATGTACATGTACATGTATAGCGGCACCAACAACAACGAGGTCACCGAGGCTACAAAAGCAGGCGTGGAGCTTTTCCCACCTCTCAAGTGATGGGAGGCACTGCAGGACATGGAGTAGCAGTCAGTTCCCAAATAATCCTTGTATTCACTGCATGCTACACATATGCAATGCCTGCATGCTACACATATGCAATGGCTGCATGCTACACATATGCAATGGCTGCATGCTACACATATGCAATGGCTGCATGCTACACAGATGCAATGGCTGCATGCTACACACATGCAATGGCTGCATGCTACACACATGCAATGGCTGCATGCTACACAGATGCAATGGCTGCATGCTACACATATGCAATGGCTGCATGCTACACAGATGCAATGGCTGCATGCTACACAGATGCAATGGCTGCATGCTACACAGATGCAATGGCTGCATGCTACACAGATGCAATGGCTGCATGCTACACAGATGCAATGGCTGCATGCTACACAGATGCAATGGCTGCATGCTACACAGATACAATGGCTGCATGCTACACAGATGCAATGGCTGCATGCTACACAGATACAATGGCTGCATGCTACACAGATACAATGGCTGCATGCTACACAGATGCAATGGCTGCATGCTACACAGATACAATGGCTGCATGCTACACAGATACAATGGCTGCATGCTACACAGATGCAATGGCTGCATGCTACACAGATACAATGGCTGCATGCTACACAGATGCAATGGCTGCATGCTACACAGATGCAATGGCTGCATGCTACACAGATGCAATGGCTGCATGCTACACAGATGCAATGGCTGCACGCTACACAGATGCAATGGCTGCATGCTACACAGATGCAATGCCTGCATGCTACACAGATGCAATGGCTGCACGCTACACAGATGCAATGGCTGCATGCTACACAGATGCAATGGCTGCATGCTACACAGATGCAATGGCTGCACGCTACACAGATACAATGGCTGCACGCTACACAGATGCAATGGTAGGATGCTACACAAAGGCAAGTTTATGCATAAGTAAACCAAAACGGCAGTCATGTAGCCGAGAATTCAAACACGGAACACGGCTTACGACAAAGCAAAATGGAGAAGACAACTTTTCAAAGACGATAAAGGTAAGGATGCCTGCTTTTTGCATTGCGGCTTTCACCCATCGGGGGATGGAGCTCAAATCTCACACTTCTTCTCCCTGTTCGTCCGGCTCCATTTTTTTATTCATTGCCACATCTCAACTCCCAGTGGTGTTGGGGAATACTGAATGAGAAGCGTGGGAATTTTGATGTATATACATATTCTATCTACCTTGCCGAAAAGGTGAAAGTAGCCGAGGTACATCATAGAGCCAATGGTACCGATCAACTGACAAAATAGTTTCAGTTTCTGATGTGTATATTCGGGCAGACTATTTCTAAAGAACTAATAAATGTGTATGATCTAATGATAGATAGCGATGCTCATAAATAACCTCTGAGTCGATTATTATTATCATGTGAACGTATGAATTGACCTGAGACTAAACTACATGTATTTAAAATCTAAATGAACCCAGCTTTTCCCCATCCAATGGACAGAGCCACGGCACTGCACCTCGCACATCGTCCAACCCCAAAGCATAGACCTACTCGCCTATCTCCGTCTGTCAAAAGACAGGGTTTCAACAAGCCAGCAGAGGCTGAGGGGCTGACCGTGCACTCATGCAGGATGGGAGAGCACTGGGGGGTGGGCTGCCAGGAACTGGTGATCCTATTTTAGACAAGATGAAAGGAAAGGGATGTCCCTGTAAATACTGCGACTGATGTAGCATCGCTTCAACGTCTACGACGTGCCAAAGCAAAAACAAAAGTATATACAGGAGGGCCGCTTTCGATCTTTGAACAAATCTTGTTCTGGCAGTGACGACACCAGCTGCCCAGCCTCTCTAGAGCACGCGGGATTCTGCACACCACGCCATGATCTCAATTGTGCCCTCGCTCAAAAATGGTGTATCATCGCTAAATGAAAGGTATATGTTCTTTGAGATGTCGGAGACCGTTTTTTAATCGGATCATTTCCTCCAAAGTCGTATGCGATAGAACCGTGCATCCTTGGGGAACAACATTTATATATTAAAATAATGACACCTCCGTCATATTGGGATGTTTTTATCCTTTTTTTTATAACCAA
>JAWQFJ010000446.1:0-27500 GCA_034096865.1 Theodoxus fluviatilis
TAGAAAAGGTTACGGTTGTTGGGGACATTATAAAGTGATCATTTAAAGCTGTCAAAGTGGTTCTTGCATGTGGAATTCGAAGTGATGTCGTTGTTATATTATGTTACATAAAAGATGTCTCAGTTTGCCACAACTGGAGACTGCAAAATCAAGTCTCTGTGCGCAAAAGATCTCTCTGACCAGCCAATCAGGACGCAGCATAGTGCACGACGAGAAAAGCGGAAATCGGACTTCACAGTACATGGGCGTGTTTGTTAGGCAAGTGGCTCGCCTCGATGGCTAGTCAAGAGGGAGCGAGATGCACCAACGGCTAATGAGCGAGAAACGGTGAAAACGCATAGCCCTCGAGATTCTCTCTAGATTCTACGCCTAACAAGCGCGCTCTATATACATCGGCGTCGATGTTGTACGTTGGACACATGCCGCAGGTCCCAAAATCACTTGCGGCAAGTCGAATAATCGGCGAAGTACCCGCAAGCATCGCCCAATTAGAACAGGCCTTAATAGGGAAGGAAATTACGGTCGTAGCACATCACATCGTGCATCGGGGCGGCCAGGCATCTTCCATTCCATGTCCCACCGGCTGCTGGAGACGAAAACCACGTGCAGAAGTGCGGCGAGGCGAACAACGATGTCAGATGTCAGAAGCGTATTGACAGATATGTTAAGCAGGCTTCTCATAATGATTTGTTTTCCTTTGCTCGGTACAATACTGATAGAGAGAAAAATAGAAAAAAGTGTAATCCAGTCAACACACGGTGCGAGATTTGCTTGGCCCTTCAAGAAACGCATGCGCGTCATGTCGGCGTCAGCGAATGCAGCAACGCGGAGCCAGCCTAGTCTATGGTCACGTGATACACCGTGTTCAATAAAATAATAGATAACCTTCCTAAAGTAGCAGAATCTTGCTCGAGGGAATTCACGGAAATGTCTCGGCAAATCTGTGAGAAGGATACCGCCAGAGCTGTCGGGGATGACTTGGACCAGACTTCGCCTGATGATTCTCCCGATACACCCATCTGTGTAGACGGAAGGTGAAAAGAAACCTCCAAACAAACGAGGCGCCAGCTGTCTTCAGAGGAGCAACTGTTTTTGCCCTGCCTTCCTGACACTCTCAATGGGTAGGTCACACCTGGTTCGTGACACCAGGTGCCCGACACCGTTCTGAAATGGTCAGTCATCCTGTGTGATGGTTTTTATCATCTGGCTCGCAAAGTGCAGTCTGGGATGTCAACCGAAGGAAACTCGATCACCTACGCTCAGGGATGTTCTGACATACGCCAGGGCCTGTCCCCTAGGTAACCTGAGATTTCCTGCTCCCCAATGTTTCTCTTCAAGTAAATTCAGCAAGATGTCCTCTCTGCTGCTTCTACCATCGCCTCCAGAAACTTTGTGGTCTGTCTCTAGGGGAGACCAAGCTGCCTGCAGACGTTGTGAGTCGAGTATCAGACAAATCCCTATGCTCCATTTTCTGCTGCAGGAACTGTGGCCCTGAATCCGCGTAACGCAAGGTGCTCGGCAAGTGGTTCGCACGTGGCGAGTTTCACAGGTGCTACTCATCCATGCTTTTGTCTCATGCGACTGTCATCATCAGGAGGATCATGGTGGCTGCTTCCTCTGCAGTCGACGGCCATCTTCCTGACCTGGGCGACGTCCAGAAAGCTGGGGGATATGTTATCTCCCTGGATGGACACTGGCTTCTCTTCTTTTCTGACATAGCAGGTGTTTGACTGCTGGCTTGGTCTTGGACTTGTGAACCGTCTCAGTTGCTGCCTCTCCCAAGTGCTGGAGTACTCTGTAGTGGGGCCAAGCGTAGAGACCAGGACCCAGAGTCACTGTGCACGCTGCCAGGATATAATTGGGAGTTTGCTTCTTTCCACAGAGGGGACAGCTAGGACCCTCAATGTTTCCCCAATTTGGTCAGGTTTGAGTTGGTTGGTTGCAGGTCTTCAGTTGGTCGGATGATGAAGGCTAGATGCACGAGTTTTACGTGCCAAATGCCACTTCAAGATAGCGTGCTTTGCACAGCAGACTTCCAGGTGTACAGTATGTATGTATGTATATATCTGTATTCTTGCTATGCGCAAGACTTCACACCTAGCAGGCATGCTCAATGCGCACTATTGTCACCAAAACAAGGTTCTTGGCTAAAAAGATGTGTTGTTAGTTCTTATTTAACATCCTTTAGACTCCGTGACTTTCTGAGTCGTTCCGTAATGTTGTTCCAATATTTTGGACCTGTAAAGGAAAATGACATGTTACCATAGGCTTTTGTTTCTTTCTTCGGAACATCTATGAGTTTTTGACTGGAAGATCTTAAATTTCGCACTGGCTTGTAGTCCTTTAGCAGTTCTTGGAGACAGACAGGAGCATTGTCTGTGACACATTTGAAGACGATGCAGAGAACCTTATATTTGAATCAACTCTGCACCGGGAGCCAATGAAGGCTTTTCAAAATTGGCGTCATGTGGGCCCTCATGGGAGGGCGTTCAACAATCCTGGCGCCAATATTTTGAAGGCGCTGGAGTCGTTAGAGGTTTGTTTAGTAGCTTCTGCCAACACACTGTTGCAGTAGTCTAGAAGAGATGAAACAAGAGTTACAGCAAACGTCGAAGTGGGTGACTTTGTAAGAGAATTTCTTATGCTAGCTGTTCTGTGCAGCTGTAAATGAGCTGCTGATATCACATGGCCCGCGTGTTTATCAAGAGATATCTGCCTGTCAATATGTAAACCCAGATACCTTACACTGTCTGAAAATTGTACCTTGGTTCCAGCAATGGTGATGTTCTTGTCCGAAAATTTTTCCATGTATGTGTCTGCACCATTAAGAATAACTTCAATTTTATTTTTGCTTTATTTACGATAGTTGTCACTCATCGAATTTTTGATGTCAGGTGAAAATTCGTTTAGTTTTGATTTCGCTTGGTGGAAATTCTCGGGCGACGCCGTCAGGTAGAGCATGGTGTCATCCGCATAGAGACGGTAAGGGATGAGATGACTCAGTTACGCCGTTGGGCTTGTTGCACTGTTGTTCTAGTTTTTCTGCTTACGTCCTATGCGCCCAACTGGGAAGTCAACTCAACACGGCTCGCTGCCAGCTCTCCCGATACGAGACCGAATCGCACAGCATCACTTCCATCCCGGGCTGCTTCCATGAATACCTGTGACCACGAACAAAGGCCGGCGTCAGCACGAAGGTCCATCGGGCACGTTCATAGCATGCAGTGCGGCACGAGCAGCTAACGAGCCTGCAGGGTCACAGCGTGACAATCCAGCAAGGCGTATCAGAGAGACAGCGGGAGCTCCGGCGCGTGTATCGGAGGCAGTGACAATGTTTCTGTGCTTCAGTGCGCATCAACCTGACAATGACTGATGAGACTGACTCGTTATTTCAAGCGTTCGCAAAACTTGTACAAGTCGCTAATGAAACCAACTGCTGTTGTTTTGTGGCGATTTTCTGACTTGACTTGTAATGGGCCACTGTGCATTCATTTGCATTCATTTTTGTATCCCCCCTCTCTCTCTCTGTCTCTCTCTGTCTCTTTCTGTCTATCTGTCCTTCTGACTGTCTGTATGCATGCCTGTCTGTCTGTCTGTCTGTCTGTCTGTCTGTCTGTCTGTCTGTCTGTCTGTCTGTCTGTCTGTCTGTCTGTCTGTCTGTCTGTCTGTCTGTCTGTCTGTCTGTCTGTCTGTCTCTCTGTCTGAAGCAGTCTGCAGTAGCAGTCCGTATCGTCAGCCATAGTTGAGGGTAGCAAAACGTGAGCACTTCTCTCAGAGCAGACAATCAAAAGTACAAATAATGCAAAAAAATCAAAAAAGGGGGGGGGGGGGATATTTACATGTTGGTTTTCACCCGCGTGTCACAAACACACAGTAAACGTATCATCCAGCGCGCACCGATATTCACTGTAGTGACCCTCTGTCAGCGGAGCAACTCGAAACACGTCTGCACCCAACGACGTCTCAACGCGAAGTGAGAGAGAGAGAGAGAGAGAGAGAGAGAGAGAGAAAGAGAGAGAGAGAGAGAGAGAAAGAAAGAGAGAGAGAGAGAGAAAGAGAGAGAGAGAGAGAGAGAAAGAGAGAGAGAGAGAGAGAGAGAGAGAGAGGGGGGGGAAGAAACACAAAGAGACAGAAACAGAGAGACAGACCGGCAAGTAGATAGATAGACAGACATAGTGAGTGAGAGAGAGATGGAGAGAGAGAGAGAGAGAGAGAGAGAGAGAGAGAGAGAAGGAGGGGGGAGGGGGGGAGGAGAGAAAGAGAGGAGGAGATGGAGAGAGAGAGAAGGAAAGAGAAAAGGGGGGGAGATGAGAGAGACTTAGAGACAGAGAGAGAGAGAGGAGGAAGAGAGAGGGAGAGGGAGAGAGAGGGAGAGAGAGGGAGAGGGAGAGGGAGAGGGAGAGGGAGAGGGAGAGGGAGGGAGAGAGAGAGACAAAGAGAAAGAGAGAGAGAGAGAGAGAGAGAATATGGCTGATGTAACCTAACAACCCATGTAAAAAAAAGCATTACGTATACAACAGGAGTACAGTCAGTATCAGCACTGAGCACTTCAAAGTGAATGAATGAGACTGCACGGCATATCAAGCTTTGCAGGCTATATAAGGCTATTGACTACAAAGTCAGTAGAGTCGGTTAGAGTTCCAGCAATTCAAGCCTTGATTTCCCGAGGTTTTTTTTACCACGTACGAATCAGGGAGGAAGACGTAGGGGGGGGGGGGGGGGGGTGTCCTTCGTTACTGCGGCATCAATGGACAGTTTCGTTGTAAACTTAAATCCCAGGTATTTGTACTGATTTACAATGTCCAAAGGTTTTCCGTCAAGGCGCCATCTATCTCTCGCAGCTAGGTGGCCACCTCGTCGGAACACCATGACCTTGGTCTTTTCTGTATTTACATACAAGTTCAAGGTCTTAGATATATGTACAAGACAGTCGATTTGATTCTGTAAGCATGTAGGTGTTGTGGATAGTAAGACCACATCATCTGCAAATAGTAGTAAGTAAATGTCAGCCATGCCTGGTATTAATTGGACACCATGTTTACCTTTTCTACGTATTAACTCTGCAACAGAGTTGATGTAAATGGAGAAGATGGAAGGAGACTCTAAGGCACCCTGCTTCACTCCGGAAGGACACTCAAAGAAGTCGGATAACGCATTGCGCCAGCGAACGCAGGATTGGACATTTTCGTACATAGCTTTTATCATTAAAGTAAATTTTGTGGATAGACCTATATTTTTCATAATTTTCCACAGTTGTTCTCTACTAACAGAATCGAAGGCCTTTCTGTAATCAACAAAGGCGACATACAG
The DNA here is from genome assembly GCA_034096865.1 of Theodoxus fluviatilis. NCBI lineage: Eukaryota > Metazoa > Mollusca > Gastropoda > Cycloneritida > Neritidae > Theodoxus > Theodoxus fluviatilis. The sequence goes on from JAWQFJ010000446.1 coordinate 5,311, forward strand.
TTTGCCTCGACCCTCCCCATACACGTGTTTTAGAATTATGGAATAAAGTGTATATATGTGATCAGTAGTCGAATGCTGGGTACGGAATCCAGCCTGCTCTAAGCAAATTTTATTTTCCTGCTCTAGCCATGTTCGAAGTCGTGTCGCTATGATTGCTGTGAATATTTTACACACTGCACTCAATAAAGAGATACCTCTGTAGTTGAGAAGAGTAGAGAGAAGCACAGAAGAGAGAAACGGACGGTCTGCTAGGCAGACGGGCCTACTAAGTGAGGGAGAGAACAGACGGAGAGTGACACAGAGAGAGATGAAAGGTTGGTCGAAGTAGTTCTATGATGTCAAGGGCTGACCTACGTTTTATTAGTTTTATGTGAGCAGGTTGATCGTAATTTTACTTGTGTTTATAATTCTCTATTAACATTTTATCAGTGATTCCACTTGTATTTAATTTTTGTTTTTTCCACCTCTGATTATGGGAAGTTATGATTTATATTGATTGATTAAAAATCTTGTATTTACCCGGGACCGTTTTTATCTAAGTTTATTGAAATCCCTGTAACAGGGACCCATGGCTAAACCACCTGATTATACCACGAAAGTCCAACAGTTCCTGCTAATGCAAGGTGATGTTGCGCAGTTCTAACCGTGCACTGGACTCTACCGCGCGTGACATACGCCAGCTGCATAACGCCCCTTGCATAAAAGATAAACTACTACAAGAACAACAACTATGTTTTCCACTAACTCGTGACAGCCTCTGTTCCTTTCCAATAATACTCGTTTGATCTTCATGGATCGGTTCTGGTTTAGTCACTTTATAAGGCACCTGCGATAAAAACAACTTGAGCCAATCCGGTTGTTTCGCTCCCAAGGAGCCGTACGCTGAATTTTGGATGTTGTTGCTGACAGCGTGCTCAGAAAGGCAGCACCTTGAGGAACTGCTTAGTTGAAGATGGCTGCTCGATGACAATGAGGACGTTATTTCGAGGATGCCAGACCAGAAACGCTTGACGCATCGTTGGTTATGTGGAGAGAGAGATAGTCGTACACACACGTAGGGACAAGCAGACAGACGGAAACACACACACACACACACACACACACACACACACACACACACACACACAAATATAACAATGTACACATCGTTGTGCACCTCATCGAAAGTGCTAAACAGGGAACATGACGAGAACACAATTGAAAGCGATGAAAGTTTGGTCGATAACATTCTGAAATATTAACGGCAAGCACGTCAAGAGCGAGATAGAGCATTCAATGAAGCAAATTCTTAAGCAGCGTAGCGTCCCCTAGCGTCTGAATACCTGACCCCAGACGCAAGTTCTGTCATATCCTAGACCGTAGAGTATCCTCAACCGTAGAACGTGGCCTACTTGCATATTATTAACATCACTTGTTCACCGCCAAATCTTGTTTTCTTGTCTGTGATTAGTCAACTACTTTTTTCTATACTGGGATCTTCAGTACTCTCTAACACAGTGGGGGGGTTTTAATCCCCAAGAGGAAATATTGCACAACACTGTGATAATTTATGTTTAGAAATATGAAGACAATCTGTCATTAGTTTGTGTCATTATTCTTGTTTGTAATACTTCTGTGGGTGGTGCGTGTTTTTGTTAAAAGTATCTCAACGGCTGCGTTGGTAATCCATCGCCATGGATGCGAGAAAACAGGCAATGGAGGAGTTTGCCCAGTCCATGGGCCACGTAAAGCGATACATGGCAACGAGAACCTGTGCCCCTGGGTTGACGAAGGCCCAGAGAAAGAGTGTCTACACATTCGCCAAAAGATACGTCCTTGATGGAGTGTATTAAGTGATTAGTACACATCAATATAATTCAGTATTATAACTATAAGTGGCACTGGCTACTTCGCATCATGCATGTGTTGAGTGATGCTTACGCTGGCTAGGTCAGCTAAATTACTTAATGAATGGGTGAGTTAAATCTCCAGAACTGGTTATAATAAGATCAAGTCAAACTCTTTTCTATTATTTAATGTACGGTTTCCCAAGTCGTTCGGCGATTCGCCTTTCAAAAATCGCAGTAGTGGGGAGACGCGACTGGTGTATTCTTACCTTCAATCCACAGGTGGATTTATCATACTTAAAACAGATTAATTCAAAGATATTGAACATATCAAAATGAATGCATAAAGGATTCATTTTAACTTTCCCTCTCGCATACGTGTGCCTTTGCATATCTTCACAGGTGAAACTTTGTTCCTGGAGGGTGAGAGAGGTCTATGATGAAAATGACTTAAACAAAAATGTTAAAAGTATTCAAAGCACATTGGTGGGTTCCTGTGTTTTTTAAGCGTGTGACTGTGATATGTTGGTTAGAATGCAAACATAGGCCTACTTGACTTCCCTTTTTCCCCAAAGGCTGAATAAGATTATTAAGAGCAAAAACCAAATTAAAAAAGAAGCATTGCAACCCCGCTGAAGTTGTGATGTTGATTAATACCTTTCAGCTTGATGGAATATAAAACGATTCCTGCTAGCACTATTGACTTGATAGCCAGTCTGTATATGAGGTAAGTATTGGATAAATGCACACTTAGAGAAAACAAGTAAATCTATCTTTGAATCCACATTAGTGAAGGCCAGTTGTAGACAGTTTTACTCATCAACAGCACCAGTTTTTTCAACTACAAATGTAACCCAGCAGCAGTGCGCTGCATTCTGCAAGCTCATTTTATATAGCGGACTCTGTTCTCAGACAGCCAGTGCAACAGAAACTTCACGGTGGTCATCTCCTTCCTTATAAGGAGTAAGAGTGGTGTAGGATGGAAGCAGGGGTAAGGTGGGCCAGGAAAACCAAAGCAAAACAACAAAATAAAATCAAGTAATGGATATGGGTTTCAGTGCATACACTTGATGCAAATATAAACACACACACATGGACACTCGCACACACACACACACGCACACACACACACACACACACACACACACACACACACACACACATTCTCTCTCTCTCACACGCGCACACAAACACACGAAGACACAGACATGGCGACACACACACATTCTCTCTCTCTCTCTCTCTCTCTCTCTCTCTCTCTCTCTCTCTCTCTCTCTCTCTCTCTCTCACACACACACACACACACACACACACACACACACACACACACACAAATGAGATAAGTGGGAACATACTAATTCACACATCTCACTCACATAACAACAACGGACGGGATGGGGAAACAATCGTGCACAAAAGTACATCTCATTCCACATTCTCAATTCCAGACCCAATAAATACAACAACCAGCATGTATTTGAAAAATGATTTAATCAATGATTATAGCAACCACGATGATACATTGCCAAGGTTTGCCAGTTCAGAATGGGTATGAAGGGGAGTGAATTTTTTGTGCCTTGCTGGAATCACCGCATTCAAAATTACTGGACAAGACACTGATCCTCTTTGCCGTCTTCAATCTCAACTTTTGACCTGTGAACATCCGAGATAGATTGCATCAGCTGTCCAAATTAGAAGCCAAGTAATAATCCTATGACATTAAATGTACACTAGCTCTAAACATCATGCGTTTCAAAGAATGGACAAGTTTACAAAAAGCTGCAGAATTATTGGTGGAAAAAGTAACAGGACCGTAAATAACCCTTACACTACATGGGCTAAGATAGTTTGGCCCAATTTTTTAATGATGATCCTATCTAAGATTTCTTGGATGTCTTCATTCATAGCATAACAAGTTAATTCATTACCCATTTCTTCAGAAGCTTGAGATTTGCTTACAATATTATTACAAAGTACAACGACACAAAAACTTCCAAATGGAACGTTTGCTGAAATTTTTTATTTCAGGCATTAAGTCTGACTGCATCCTCCATCTACACCATCTGCGCTAAATCCCTATTTCAAGGAACTAGGAAGTAAAACAGCAGGTACAAAAGTAGCATCCGTTGCATTGGGCCTGCTATTCAATGCAAAGACTAGAGACCAGTGCTCAAGCCCTCAGCCCTTTCTAATGCCGCCATCATGGAACATGACAAAAGGCTGTGACCAACCTCTTGGGAATTGCCAACATGAAGCGCTCATGCAGCGCTTTGTACTCCGGAACAAGCCTACATACAGCACAAACATCACAGCGCTCTTTGTCTCTCCTGAACACCTATAGATTTAGTGCAGCGCTTCACTTGTTAAAGGGGAGGTAAATCTTCTGGGCCCCATGTTGTGTTGTGTTGCCACAGACATCGTTTTTGCACGTTTAAATGTATTCTGCATTAAAAATAAAGTCTACTACTGTGTCATCCTTAATTGCCATCACTCGCGCATACAAAGCACTTGGGGCAAATAAAGCCCGTTCCAGTCCCAAAATGATATTTCTGAGGATTACTTTACGCATCGACGGCCAGTGCTGGATCGAAGACGCCATTTTGGAAATCGTGTGAAACACCTCGGATCTGTGATGCACAGCGCTGAGTGAATCACGCCCCAAAATTGCTGTTCAGGAGTGAAACACGTGCAGCGCTGTGCAGCGCTTCGCAGCGCTGCGCCTCCTGAACAAGCCTTGTATCGTCATGTTGCTTCGTTTATCGGCAACTTCTTCATCGACTCTCGCGCCAGGACGCAGCCATGTTCTCTCGAACTTTCACCTTGCGATCTGATCATTGGCTGTTACCTAGTGGCCTGCCTCGCTTAGGCTGGTTCATGAAAAAGTATTCGCCAACTAGGTAGGTTGCGGTCAGCTCACGGCTATAAACGCCCACTCTGGAAACTCGGTCAAAGCTAGTATCTTTGAAAGTGTTTCTACAAAAGAAGGATAGCAAATAGACATGGTCACGACTGTGTGATACAGAGAATAAACCCTTGAATGTAATTGTTCTCTTTCTTTGCATTCAGGACTGGTGCGACATACATGGTAAATGTAAAACTCCCTTTGAACAGCTTCAGGAGATCACACAATCTTCGTTCGCCATGGAAACCGTAGGTGAAACAGAAAACCATCTCCCAGTGACTGAAGGACACATACATTAATAGACCATGCTTTTCGTTACGGTGATGAAGAACGACCGAAGTAAAGTCGATTGATGATGAAGAACGACCGAAGTAAAGTCAATTGATGATGAAGAACGACCGAAGTAAAGTCGATTGTAGTTATCCCCCCGTCTTCTTCGCAGCAGTCATGCACATTTGCAGCACGAGAACACCAACGAACAGTTATTACGTTAATCGTAAGTGATTGACACAGACACAGAAGGTATTGCTGGCGAACGCAAACAGGTCAAAAAGCTCAGGAGTGGTGATCTTCTTGTAGAAGTAACCAATAAATTCCACACTTCCAACATCCTGAAGGGGTCGGCTTTCGCCAACGTCCGAGTGAAAGTCGAGCCTCACACGAGCCTCAGTACCTGTAAAGGTATAAGTCGATGCCAAGACCTTGCAGATCTATCTGAAAGCAACATACTGGAAGGACTGTCGGACCAGGGAGTAAGGAGTGTCCGAAAGTCGACAGCCAGACGTGATGGTGTGGTCAAGTCCATCATTACGATCCTGTTGACCTTTGGTACCCCCACATTCCCTGACTTCGTGAACGCCGGCTACCTTCGTATTGCCGTAGATCCATTCATTCCCAACCCACTACGCTGCTCTAAGTGCCAGCAATTTGGTCACCACCAGGACTCACGTAGTCGCTCTGCTCGCTGCGGGCGATGCGGCGGCGATGACTACGTTGATGATGGCTGCCGCAAGCCGCCTAAGTGTGCCAACTGCCCTGGCTCTCACCCATCTTTCTCTCGGGACTGTCCCAAGTATCAGCACGACAGAGAGATTCAGAGGGTCAGAGTCACCAAGGGCATATCTTTCCCAGAGGCGAGATGACTTGTGGAGGCTTCGACGATGCCTCTATCTGGTCCATCGTATGCCTCTGCAGTTAAGTCCGCCAAGTCTGTGGCTTGTCAAACTACAGTCACGTGGCTGAAGAGTGACCAGCAGAAGGCTGTGTCTGAATCGATTTCTGCTGCTGTCCTGACGACTTCTGATTCGTCTTGGCTGCCCACTAAGCCACGAAAGAAGTCCGAGAAGCGAGCTCCGCCGACGAAAGACCGGCTTTCGAAGGGGGAGCGAGACCCATTCCAGCAGCACAACCTTTTCAGTGCGCTGCTGGCTTCTGAGGAAATGGAGACGGAAGATCCCGTCTCTCAGGCTCCTCAGAGCCACATCCACTCCCCTAAGAAGAAATGAGCACTATTGTTCAGTGGAACTGTCGAAGTTTGAGGGCAAATTTTGAGGAGATTTTACTTTAAGTATTGCTACTTAATCCCTTTGTTCTCTGTTTACAAGTGTCGCGCCCTGCACCTGCTAGGTGGGACCTTGACCTCTCATGCAGAGGGAGTCAGGAACTCAACGATTCAGATTTGGCTAAACAAAGATTTATTTACTTCCCGGCAATGATTTAGAGAGAAGTAAATGGAGGCGATAGTGAATGATGGTAATGACGATAGATGATTGATGACCTACAATTGGTGCAAACAAGCGATGAGAGATGAAACAATGCTACACCACTGGTGAAATTACATACACAGGCTTTGGCAACCACACACACAAAGCCAAGCACACAGGTGAATACGCATCCCCCCCACCCAACCAAACAAAAACTCAATGGTTGCCCATGGGCTCTCACAGTGCGGCCTTACCCACAACAAAACTTTAGTCACGCAAGCCCAACCAAACTACAGTTGTCCAACAACTGTCAATTTCACGCAAGCACAACCAAACTATGGTTGCCCAACAACTGTCAATTTCACGCAAGCACAACCAAACTACGGTTGTCCAACAACTGTCAATTTCACGCAAGCACACGAAAACTACGGTTGTCCAACAACTGTCAATTTCACGCCAGCACAAAAAACTACGGTTGTCCAACACACTGTCAATTTCACGCCAGCACAACAAAACTACGGTTTTCCACAACTGTCACATGACGGCCTTCTGCGAATGGCCGCAGAACTGAGGAAGGAAACAAGGTGACGATGAGATGTCCACGACGATGAAAGTCGACCTTCCCCTGACCAGGTGAGCTCAGGGCGATGAGCAGCAAGCACCGTCAGGGATGCAAGGACGATGAGTGGCAGTTGATGACAATGACGACGACAGCGACGAGGAGTAGCGGGAACCTTGGACGCCGGTCCAGTGAAACATGCAACCCAGGCCTAAATGGCCAGAATTAGCATACATGGCATACAAATCCCAACTCAAACTGCTACACCAGACTAAACCGGAAATAGGGCATTCTACCAAAGATTATAGGTTACACAAAGATAGCTCATGCCGAGCTTTTGCTCTTAAAAGTTACAAGACGCTCGGAACGCAGCGCCCCAAGCGGCCAGGACTATGGGGAAGTAATCACACTGCTTAGATACATGTAAAAAGTGCTTGTTTGTCGACGGATTTCTGATGCATTCCGATCATGTTTGTGAATACATTTACGGTGTAATGTGTAATAAAATGATTTGCTGCAATAATGGGGGTGTTTTGGCTTTGTTTTTTGTAGCAGGCGTTGTGAAATCGAAATATTTGGTTCATAGAAATGGATGCTTCTGCGCATGCGCGTGAGCCTATAGTCCGTTTCAACATTGCACATTTAAAATGACGGACATAGTCTCGCTTCGCGCAGAAAAAGCTGAATTTGGGGACACTAGAAACCCCATCCAAAGAAAATGTAAGCCATGAACAGCATTAATTTATCAAAGCTGTATGTTGATTGCATCATTAGGTCGTTAAAGCGCTTATCTTTTACAAATGGAAATGCAGGTCATCTACACGCCGATCTTCCAAGTTCGCGCACGTCTATTTATAGCTGACGCGCGGAATACATTGTTGTTATATCGAACGAAATCCACTGACAGGTGCTTTCGCGTGAAGGTGCATTGACCCGCATTTCCAATTTTGCAATGCACGACCTATTCATGCATTCAACAATCCTCCTCCTCCTCCTCCTCCTCCTCCCCCTCCCCTCCCTCCTCCTCCTCCCACTCCCCCTCCCACTCCCCCTCCCATTCCTCCTCCCCTCCTCCTCCCCCTCCTCTCCCTCCTCCTCCTCCCCCTCCTTATCCCCCTCCACCCCTCCTCCTCACCCTCCTCTTCCCCCACTTCCCCTCTTCCTCCTCCTTCTCCTCTCCCTCTTCCCCTCCTCCTCCTCCCCCTCCTCCCCTCCTCCTCCTCCCCACCCCCCATCCCCATCCTCCATCCCCACCCTCAATCCCCGCCCTCCATCCCCACCCCCCATCCCTACCCCCCAACCCCACCCACCCCTCCCCCCCGCCATTCCCACCGCCATCCCCACCCTCCATCCCCACCCACCCATCCCCACCCTCCATCCCCACCCTCCATCCTCACCCCCCATCCCCCCCCCCCCCATCCCCACCCGCCATCCCCACCTCCCATCCCCACCCACTATCCCCACCCTCCATCCCCACCCGGTTCCGGAGGGGGAGGAGGAGGGGAAGAGGGGGAGGGGGAGGGGGAGGAGGAGGGGGAGGAGGAGGGGGAGGAGGAGGGGAGGAGGAATGGGAGGGGGACGAGGAGGGGGAGGGGGAGGAGGAGGGGGAGGAGGAGGAAGGAGAGGAGGGGGGGGGGGGGGAAGAGGAGGAATGTTGAATGCATGAATAGGTCGTGCATTGCAAAATTGGAAATGCGGGTCAATGCACCTTCACGCGAAAGCACCTGTCAGTGGATTTCGTTGCGATATAACAACAATGTATTCCGCGCGTCAGCTATAAATAGACGTGCGCGAACTTGGAAGATCGGCGTGTAGATGACCTGCATTTCCATTTGTAAAAGATAAGCGCTTTAACGACCTAATGATGCAATCAACATACAGCTTTGATAAATTAATGCTGTTCATGGCTTACATTTTCTTTGGATGGGGTTTCTAGTGTCCCCAAATTCAGCTTTTTCTGCGCGAAGCGAGACTATGTCCGTCATTTTAAATGTGCAATGTTGAAACGGACTATAGGCTCACGCGCATGCGCAGAAGCATCCATTTCTATGAACCAAATATTTCGATTTCACAACGCCTGCTACAAAAAACAAAGCCAAAACACCCCCATTATTGCAGCAAATCATTTTATTACACATTACACCGTAAATGTATTCACAAACATGATCGGAATGCATCAGAAACGCGTCGACAAACAAGCACTTTTTACATGTATCTAAGCAGTGTGATTACTTCCCCATAGTCCTGGCCGCTTGGGGCGCAACGTGTCTCGATCCTCATAACAATTAGCTAATGAACTATCTTTGTGTAACCTATAATCTTTGATTCTACTGTAAAGAATATGACGGTACTCATTCAAAACACAGTTTAGCCCTTAACACAACTTTGGTAGGAAGTAGTTTCGGGTTACGCTGTTCGAGTGATCTCCCGTAGACCACAAGGTCGCCGCGGGGGGGAGGGGTGGGGGGGGGGGGGGGGCGGTTGCTGCTGATGACTATATAGCGGTTTGTTAGGCTACGCGGGGATCAATCGGCTGGCGAGAGCACAGAGGACGGATGCTAGGTGGTCAATCGGGAATCGAGAGCGCATGATCGAGAGCACATAGGTTACCTGGGATTACGAGCGAGCGAGTACGACGTTGTGTGACACCGGGTGTTGATGACTGTAACGGTTAGTGGAAGAGAGAGACACGGAGAGCGTGAAGGAACTTCACGTGGACAGTGAAGGCTAGTGGCTACCACTGGAGAGTGGTCGGCACTGAGAGACGCGGAGAGTGGCGAGGAGCGTGAAGGAAGTTCACGTGGACAGTGAAGGCGAGTGGCTACCACTGGAGAGTGGTCGGCACTGAGAGACGCGGAGAGTGGCGAGGAGCGTGAAGGAAGTCCACGTGGACAGGGAAGGTTGTTCACCAGGACAGGGCGGCAGCTGAATTGGTGCTACAACGCAAAGGGAGTTTGCGTGGGCAGAAGCCGAGGGGGCTGTCCGGCCAGGGAGAGCAGCTACAGCGCCTGACGCGAGCCCATCAGCGTGTTAGAGGTGAGTGCCGTATGTGTCCATGGAATGAGAGTACGTGTGCGTGTTGCTGGCGGTAACGGTGGCCGCATGGAGCGTGTGCGAGTGCGTCGGAACGAACGGCGGGCGAGCACGTGGCTGCCTGAGTGAGTGCTGGTCGCTGGCTCAGGCGCGCTAGCGTGTAGGGCGTGTGGTCGCGTGGAATGCTGATGTGCTAGCCTCTGTGTACTCGCGCTGTTCCTCTCTCCCCTCCTCGACATGAGCATGCCCACGGTAAAAACCTGCGTGCCTTTCGGCCATGCTTATCGCGGATGTACCATGCGTGTTATGGTAGCGTTCATGGCGAATGGCGGCGAGTCACTACCACACGAGTGGTGAGTGGCGCGTCCCTACCACACAACACTAGGGCCATTTTGAGCATTTAACTTTTACCACAGTCAAGTAAATATCTTCACGCACGGAAAACTGTCTAAGGTGTGTGACCCTAATTCTGCATTGTTATCACTAGCGGGTTACAAGCACCTTAATCATTCGCCAGAGATGATAATAAACATTCAAGACAAAAGCAAACCTACCTCGAACCATGAAAGGATGCAAATTAAGCGGGAATGGGAACAAGAGCAAATGAATGAACACCACAGCACAGTTCTACAATCCTATTGCTTATTCTAACTTCCCACCCACTCCCAGAACAGCAGACCAACAACCTAGTGAAAACTTACACAAAGACATTTACACAAACCAAATACTCACATGGAAGAACCCGGCCCTTCCCCTGGTGATGGCTTTCTGTTCCGCCTACGCCGACAACGACAATACAGTCGTTAACTATTCTGGGCTGGCAGTAGCCACGCCACGTACTGGGTCGACAGCGGTCGCACCACACATCTGGCAAACACCCCAAAAGCGATGTTCGTCAATGAAAGTAACATTAGCATCTGCCTCTTGAAAACCCATCTTCGCAAAACCAAACGTGAGCAGTGCGTTCACCCTTTTCGGCCTCGTAATTTCCGTGCGAAGGCGCACAGAGTTCACTCATCACCACGTCAAAACTCACGTGAGACAGCGAAAAGCACGGACGAGGAGCGCGCTAACACACCACAGCCATACTACACGCCTAGCGTGCACACACAAGTACATGAACACGAAAATTAACCCCCAAACCCGCAACCTGCTCGCGACAACAAGAGACTGATAAAAAGCCTGTGATAAAGTCTATGTTCGTGGTTTTACTACCATTTCGTCTTTTTCGGAAAGAGCTGTAGGTGAGATTTGTGTTCTGGTGGGAAATGTTCCTCATGGTCTCGTCTCCCTGTCCACTCCACTGCAGGCAGTGGCTGTGCGGGTGACACTCCTTAGACCCATCACCATATGTTCGGTGTGTATGTCCTCCCCAGCTCCTCTTTATATCGGGCCGATTTAGAGGACTTGATTACTTATCACCTCTCTCCACACTCACTCACACAATTTTCAAATTCTTTCTGTTTGAGTATCTAGGGGTTTCACTAGTGGAGGGGGGATAATTAATTAACTCACTCTCGTTTCACTCTCACATGACGTGACACATTATTCATCAAAGATTTTCTTTAATCAGACTTAATCATGAGTAAAATCAAATCCAAGACAATATGAATGAGAATATTAATCAACTCTGTCAGTCTACTCTCTGTGACTGAAAAGTAGAGGATTAATTTCACTGACCCGAAACCAAAGTTGACCCAAAGTTACTCACAAGTTCAAGCAGATAGGCAACGACGATTCTCGAATTTTCCACCGACGAAAACTTCTGCCCAAAAACAATGTCAGAAATGGGCATTCATAAGTACACACTCTCTCTCTCTCAAGGCTAGACCTCGAAAAGAGAGGTTAGAAAGGCCACAGACACCTGTGGGGGTTCACCCACACACATATGTACCCAGACTGACACAGATTTGAACACTTCAGCAAGCGCTCAGAACCAAACAACGAAACTTCTCCATGCGACGAAACTGAGCGTCATAATCCGACAAAGCTGGACCTTCATTCGTAGAGGACCCTGTTCTTCTTAATACAACCTTTCAGATGGTCGGGGGAGGACTTGAAGAATTTCTTTAAGGTGTTCCACCTTAACATGGAGCTGCTCGAAATACGTCTGCTCATGACGACATTCTCAGAGTCAACTCATTAGGTTTTTCCCGGCGTTTTTCGACTGAAAACTTACACACAGCGCATGCGCCACCATCCTTAACCAATCGAATCATTGTTGCATCACGGATAATTTTTGAAACACCCGGTCCAAACCAGTCTCAGAGGGCAAAGCTCAGCTTGTACCCACCAAAACATCGACATGCGAACGTTTCAAACAATATAGAAAATGGATTTAAGTCTGAACCATAACATTACTCAATTACCACCACCTTTTCCATTTCTTGGGGATTTGAATGGTCATAATCCCTTGTGGAGCGGTCATATCACTTACGCTCTGGCAAACTTTTAGAAAAGTTTATTTGTGATAATGGTTTATATCTTTTTAACACGAAGCAGCCTACTTATCTACTTCCTGCTTCTGGGTCATTTACCGCCATCGACCTCAGTCTCTGTTCCCCATCTCTGGCCTTGGATTTTTCCTGGCAGGTGTGGGAGGACTCTCATGGGAGTGACCACATTCCAGTTGTGCTTGTATCTGCCAGACCCTCTGCTGCTCAGAGGTCGTCTCGGTGGAAATTCCAGGCAGCCGACTGGACTCTCGATCCCTCTGTGAGACTCAGCTCCATCTTGAAGCCTTTGATGGCAGTGATGACCCTGTAGGCTCTTTTACCACAGTGTTACATGAAATTGCTCACTTGTCCATCCCTCAGACCTCGACAACACCCCGGCGGGTGCATCGTCCCTGGCTTAACAAGGAGTGTCAAAAAGCTATCCGTGAGAAAAACAAGACTCTCCGCCTTTTTCGGAGAAACCCATACCCCGAGAATCTTCGCCCTGTCAGGGAACTTTGAGCCCTGGCTTGGCGCACCATCCGTGCTGCCAGGAGGCAGTCCTGGAGAGAGTACGTTAGTAAGCTCACCTCTAAGACTGCCATTCGCAAGACATGGGAAAGGTGCGGAAGATCTCGGGGAAGTTTGTTCTTCTCCCGGCTCTCATCTGTCCGTTGAAGGTAGGCGTCGTTCAAACGGAATGAGGCGGAGCAGGAAAAGGTTTGCCTCAGGTTCGAGTCTGACGACTCGGAAGTTTACAATCTGCCTTTTTATCTGTGGGAGCCTCTTGACTCGTTGATAAACGCCTATGATACGTCTCCTGGTCCTGGCATTCCTTATCAGATGCTCGAGCATCTGCCTAAGCCATCGCTCCAGTTGTTACTTGAAATTATTAATACTCTTTGGTCTTCGGGTTCTTTCCCACCTTCGTGGCAGGAGTCTATAGTCGTTCTGGATCTCAAACCGGGTAAAGATCCTAAAGACCCTGTAAGTTATCGTCCAATATCCCTCACAAGTTGCGTCTGCAAGACGTTAGAAGGGATGATTTACGCCCGGCTCGTCTGGTTCCTGGAGAAGTCTGGGGTCCTCAGTGACGTCCAGTGCGGCTTCAGGAAGCGACGCAGCATGGCTGATCATCTCGTTCGTCTTGAGAGCCTTGTGCGGGACGCGTTTGTACCCCATGAACATTTTGTTGGAGTCTTTTTCGACCTCTAGAAGGCCTACGACACTACGTGGCGATAATATGGCATCTTGTCTGATGTCTTCGAGGTCGACTCATACACTTTATTATTCATATCCTGTGTGATCGCTCATTTCAAGTCTGCGTTGGACCGGTTTTGTCTAAGTCTTATCCCCAGGAAATGGGCCTCCCTAAGGGCAACATTTTGAGTGTGTGACTGTTTAGCGTGAAGATTAACAGAATTGTGAAGTGTCTTCCTCCCGGAATTATTAGCAGTACATGCCGGGCATGTTTTCTTTAACTGCGCCGTATTGCATCAACCCGTCTGTCAAGAGCTGGTAGATGGTGGTGGCTTGAATCCAACTCTTGATACTATAGTTAAGAAAACCCTTCCTACCCCTGGGCTACTTGGGGAAAACGAACACGAAACAAAACACGCAAGCACAGAAAAACGAGTAACAAAAGGATTTAATGTGCAGATGAGCAATCGGAAATAATTACGAATATAAATTTTTCCTTCCACAACCCGTCTCCATAACAATGAACAACTCCATGACACCCGTGAACATCACCTCTTCCCAAGTCACAAACTCTCTCCACATCACAAATCCCCAAACCTTCACCTCACAATCCACAAAACCTTTACAACTCAAAAATCACCACCCCTCCACCTTCAGAACTCAAAACCACAACCCCTCCACCTTCACAACTCAAAATCACTACCCCTCCACCTTCACAACTCAAAATCACAACCCCTCCACCTTCACAACTCAAAATCACAACCCCTCCACCTTCACAACTCAAAACCACAACCCCTCCACCTTCACAACTCAAAATCACAACCCCTCCACCTTCACAACTCAATATCACAACCCCTCCACCTTCACAACTCAAAATCACAACCCCTCCACCTCACAATCCAACTTCCAAACACTTCACCTCCACAATCCAAATCAGAAACACCTCCCCTCCGCCTCCACAGCACAAATCACACAAAACTCAAGCTAAACCAGATCTGACACCGCTACAGCCAGGACCTAAAGCCACCCTTCCCACCAGGATCTGAAATAAACAAACGACAAGAAATAGTAATTTATCCCTCGTTTACAAACCAACTAACGCGACGTATGAAGTGGAAAATAAACGACCCAGAAGACAAAAACCCACATCCACTCACCCTGAGATCCGGAGCGTCAAGTGCCGTCCCACGGCGCTATCTCTGCTAAATAGGAACAACCCAAGGCCGGCACGAGAAAATGAACAAAATCACACTGAACCTGAAACAACTGAACTAATCAACGGCCTCGAGGAGATACTAAAAAAAGCATGCAAAGCAAGTGGAAAATACGGCCACGCACCAACCCAGCCCTGCAGCACGTGCACAGGGCACTAAGTCTTAATTAACCCTCCCAAAATTGTAATTAACCATTTCAAAACCATGATAACACCTAGCAAACTCCGTGCAAAACAATCAAAAGCCTAACGCTGAACTAAATGACAGACAAAACCGTAGGCCCCAAAGCCCCACCCGATAAACTTATTTAAAGAACACATTTTACTCTCGATTCGTGACACCGTCAAAACCTTTCGGACACTACCTGTGCTAGGCTAGTAACTGCCAGGATGACGTCACGACTGGATTACTGCAATTCAGTCTTGGCGGGTCATTCGGCAGAACAATTAAACCGTCTACAACGAGTTCAAAACAGTGCGGCACGTCTGGTTCTTATGAAGGGCAAGCGCGATTGTGACACCCCTCCTGAAACATCAACACTGGCTTCCCGTTAATTTCCGCTGCCAGTACAAAATTGCTGTTTTGGCGTAGCGTCATTTTGATTCAACCCTTCCGGCATATCTTTCGGCCTCTCTTTATACCTATCACCCTTCCCGTTCTCTCCGCTCATCAAGTGAAAAGCTTCTGAAAATTCCAAAGTGTAGTACCAAGTCTTTCGGAGAATGTAGTTTCAGTTTCATTGCCCCTAGTGTCTGGAATTCTCTGCCGGCTGGCCTACGTGATGCACCAACTATGCCCATTTTCAAATCTCAGTCAAAAACCCATATGTTTCGTCTTGCTTTTGTGTAACCTGCTAGGGTTTTTTTAAGTCCTGGTACGAGTGTTGTGCTATGTGGTATGACTGACAAGTAACTGCATGTAATTGTGGCTATACCCGCGCATTGAGTTCTTGCAAGAAATGCACGTTATTTTATTATTATTATTATTATTATTATTATTATTATTATTATTATTATTATTATTATTATTATTATTATTATTATTAATGCACTCTTGTTTAATATGTAGATGATTTTCGAAATGTTTGCCATGCCAAGAGCATGGATTTTATCGAGAGGCAGCTACAACTGTCTCTCAATCGCCTTGTAGTTTGGTTGCTTTTGAACGGTTAAAAATTTTGTTCATCGAAGACTGTGTGCATGCACTTTTGTGCATGTCACAGAGTAAACCCTGATTCCGTTTTACTTTTAGATGCATTTCCTTTACCTGTCGTGGAGGAAACCAAGTTTCTTGGAATCCAGTTCGACCGACATTTAATGTTTATATCACATTTTAAGTATTTACGTGTCAAATGTACCAAGGCACTCAACCTACTTAGAGTTGTTGCTCACTCCCATTGGGGAGGTGGTAACAGTGTTTGAATACTCCTCTATCGTGCATTGGTACGCTCCAAACTAGATTACGGCTGTTTTGTGTATGGGTCAGCTCGCAAGTCGTACTTGTCAATACTTGACTCCACACACCATCAGGGTTTTCGTGTAGTCCTCGGTGCTTTCCGTACCTCTACTGTGGAGAGTTTCTATGCGGAGGCACACGAGCCTCCTCTTCATTTGTGTAGGCGAAAGCCTGCGTTACAGTACGTAATTCGTGTATGTTCTAACCCGACCAATCCTACTTATCCTTGTATTGTCCAGCCGAAGTTTCCGCACCTTTACGCGGCCAAGCCAGCTGTATCCCCCCGTTGGGGATACGAGTTGAGGAGGATATCGCGAGGATAAACATTCAGTTGGACAGCAGTTTTACCTATCTTTTGTAAATGTCTCCGCCATTGTTCATGCCTGAGCCTGTTGTTTTATTATATTTAACCAAATTTGTCAAGAGTGCTGCCCTCCTTCACACTTCTAAGACTGAATTCCGGGAAATGTTATCCAATTACACATATTTTTACCCCTATATACAGATGGTTGTAAAGACGGGGATCGTGTGGCGGCAGCTGTTGTCGCCCACTACCCCGTCTTCCCTTTCGCATTCTGGATGGGATTTCGATCCACTCCGCAGAGCTTAGTGCGCTTGAGGCTGCTCTTGGCGTAGTCCAGAGAAAGATACTGATATGTGAATTTTGCCCTATCGACCTTTATACTTATTCGTGTTTGAAAGTTCTACACAGCCTCTGCCGGCTGAAGGGCAGTGGGACACGATTTAATGGGTTTCATGTGACTTATTAGTTGAATCGTACTAGACTCCACTGTCGTAGTGTTTTTTATACCTTGGTACAGATGGGTGTTTATTAACATTGTGGCCATATATAGCCGACAAGGCTAATAGGCTCTTGCACTCCATCCATCCATCCATCTATTCATCAATCCATCCATCTATTCATCCATCCATCCATCTATTCATCCATCCATTCTTCCATCCATCCTTCCATCCATCCATCTATTCATCCATCCATCCATCTATTCATCCATCCATCCATCTATTCATCCATCCATCCTTCCATCCATCCATCCATTCATCCATCCATCCATCCATCCATCTATCCATCCATCCATCCATCCATTCATCTATCTATCCATCCATCCATCCACCCATCCATCCATCCACCCATCCATCCATCTATCCATCCATCCATCCATTAATCCATCCATCCATCCATCCAACTATTCATCCATCCATCCATCCATCCATCCATTCATCCATCCATCCATCCATCCATCCATCCATCCATCCGTCAACAGGAACACAAAGAAGCTGTCAATGGCAGTGCTGCTTGGTTCCTCCTTCACAGGTATCTTGGCAGAGCTCGCTACGACATTTAGCGAGCACAGAAATAACACAAGGACAGGTAGCAAAGCCTGGTGAGCACATGCCTCTTGTTGACTCTGATCTTTGGTCTGACGGAGCGAAAGTGAAGAGTGGGTCAGAGACAGAGTT
The DNA here is from genome assembly GCA_034096865.1 of Theodoxus fluviatilis. NCBI lineage: Eukaryota > Metazoa > Mollusca > Gastropoda > Cycloneritida > Neritidae > Theodoxus > Theodoxus fluviatilis. The sequence continues at coordinate 23,117 of JAWQFJ010000446.1, forward strand.
CCCTGATAGATGAGACAGCTTCACCCTCTGTATCTCGATGAGTTACCCCCACATCCTTACTGAGAAATCTCGTGGGGGAGGAGGGGGGGGGGGGGGGCACAAGAGTAAATACGGAAACGGATGCAGGAAATAAAGAAAACAAGAGATGCACAGAAATGACAAGAGCACTGGGGATGTCTAGTTTGCTGACTTAACTCTTTCCATACGGAGTTTTTTGTTGCTCGCTAAAAACAACTACGACATCCATCATTCAGAGCTGCATTGTGCCTCATCAGTACCTCAAACATGTATCTTGCAGCATATCAATTAAAAGGCAATTTAATAATCTATCAGATGGTGAAATAAAAGTGAAATATCATGCATAGTAATGTTAGAAGATGAGACTGCAACAACAAAAATGAAATGAAAGAAATTTGAAACTTAGTGAAGAACATCAATAACTCACTTGGAGCTATCACAACATCCATCTGATTGATCTTTGTCATCTTCTCAGTACACAATATACATCCACTTGGAAAGGTCCATTCCAAATTTGAAGCAAATTTGTTTAACAGGTCTTGAGTTGTTAAATTCACAGTAATCCCACTGCCCATCATATAAAACTCTCTCTGTGTAGAGTTTCTGTTTTGCTTGAAAAAAGCACGCGCACCATTCATCAATTAGGAATTACTGTGCCTCATCAGTTCCTCAAACATGTAAATTGCAGCATATCATTTGAAAGGCAATTGAATAATCTAATTAGGAATTACTGTGCCTCATCAGTTCCTCAAACACGTATATTGCAGCATATCAATTGAAAGGCAACTGCATAATCTATGAGATGGTGAAATAAAAGTGAAATATCATGCATAGTATGTTAGAAAATGAGACTGAAACAACAAGGTTAGGACAAAAATAGTGACAATTAGCGAAGCACATCAATAACGCACTTGGAGCTGTCACAACATCCATCTGGTTGATCTGTGTCATCTCCTCAGTACACAATGTACATCCACTTGGAAAGGACCATTCCAATATTGAAGCAAATTTGTCCAACAGGTCTTGAGTTGTTAAATTCACAGTAATCCCACTGCCTATCAGAGGAAAAGGCTCAAAACTCAAGGTAATGAAAAGGTCTTTCACTTCTTACTGTATACACTTTGCACAATGGAACTGGTGACATATCATTTTTTGTGGTATGTCTCAAAGCAGTCCTTTTAATGTAGATGAGGGTGGTCTGAGCATCCTAGACAGATGAAGTGTGTCTTCTTTCTCTCAGATGGTGTGGAGCAGACGATACAGTTGCGGTCCTGTTGGTCATATGATATGATGTGTCTGACATTTCGATGGGGCTCCATGGTGTTGGGTGCAGGTGGTTTTCCATGTTTCCTCCTCTCTCCTGGCAAACTGGCAGCAGCACTCTCTGTGAGTGGTCTCAGGAGACCTTGCTTGAATTTCTTCAGGGTATAGGGTTTGGCTTTCTCCTCTCTGGTCAAGCTGCAGATAATTAATGCATTGACTTGGGTGATTTCAAGCAGCCAACAAAAGCAAGTCGAGATGCAGCTATAGTCTACTCGGAAGCTGGAGTAGATCACCAGCGTGGATCGAGTGAGAAGGGATATTATAAAGAACGTCTGGCAAAGGTCTCGTTGTCATCGAGGCTTTGCTTCGTTTACGAAGATCTGGAAGGTCATAGTCCTCGTCCTTTGCAAGCCCGCTCATGACTAAGAAGTCCGTGCGGAATCGGCAGGTCCGGTCGCATTTGCCGCAGGGAAAGGTCTGGTCGGTCGCAGCTGCCTCGTTCTTTCTCCTTTTTCGCTTTTCTTTTATGGAGGCCCTACGTGTGTTCTCGAAGGAGGCATCGGCCTTGCTTTCGACGAGCCGCCAGGTGTCACGATCTGCATTGGGGGGAAGGGGAAGGGGGAGGGGAGTATCAGGTCAGCAACCTTCTGGTCATAGAATTGTAGTGGCCGAATATTTCCCATGGGATTGGGGTCACAAACAGATTCCCAGCCTGTGTAGTTACCCGAAGCTTAGTTTAGTGTGAATAGACTCTTTGCTCAGTTGCAGTGGTCACTCAACACCTTCTCAGACCAGAGAGTCAATGTACAGTACAGAGAGAGAGAGAGAGAGAGAGAGAGAGAGAGAGAGAGAGAGAGAGAGAGAGAGAGAGAGAGAGAGAGCATTATAATGATGTGTGTATAATCAATGCTCCTATTAGGGTCTGCAACGAAGCTGGAAATCAGGAGTTATTGCCGCTGATGCTCTTTCGCGCGGGGAAACCAAAAAGTGGTCTCTGGTCAGTACAGAATGGCTTCAGAACGCAGTGAGAGAGTACCAAGAGGTGTTCATTTTTGTTGTGTTTGCCAGTGCTACCGTGGCAAAGTGATCGTTTATTGTCGCAGTATGCAGGCATGAAGTGACGAAGCTAGGTTCGAGCTTGCAAGCAGATGTAACTAAATAATGGCGTGGATCGGTGTAGTGTAGTGCTGTTGAATACTAGGTCTCTCTCGTTCTCAGCATTTCTGCTGCAGGAATGCAGTGCATGATTATTGAACAGAGCTCGCGCAAACTGCATTGAGTGATTGACTCGTTAAAAATATCATTAAATGCACTCGCATTTTCATTGTTGTTGTTGCTGTCCTCCTCATGTTTCCGTGTTCGTCTTTGTTTATCCTTTTTGTTGATGTTACGAATAGACCCATCGTGTCTCCTTAGTTACGCGAAACGTGAAAAAATTTAAACTATAGGTATCAAGGCTTGACTCGCTCTTAGTCTCATTTGCTCCAGTTATGTTCTTGTTATTGGTCTTAACTAGCCGTCATAGGCTAATAAGCAGTAAAGCTCCATTCGTTCGTTCATTCATTCATTCGTTCCGTCGGTCATTATGTATATTAATGCATTCGTTTGTTCGTTCATCCCCATTGTCTGCATGTACAGGTTGATGCGTCTGATATCACTCATTAAGACAGTTCTTAACCGGGCATATCTTTGACTAGGCGAACACTTAGCTCAGAAACTTATCCTGAGAGTAGGTAAAGCATATATGCGAACAGTTTTCTGTCCGAACTACACAGTTACACGAGAAGTAGTAGTGAGTACTCTGTAGCCTAACTTTTAACTTGATTCGATTTCGACGCACAACTCAATATCAATAATGTAGCAATATTCATTAACTATTGATTTACTCTACTTTGTGCTTTGAGACATAACCGTTATTTAAGTACGGTGCCTATGTTTGTGTATCAGTAATCCTGAAAACGAGCGTTTTGTGTTCGAGCTGAGGACAATATGGCGGTTGGTGCGCCTTGCCAGAGCAAGCCATGGGAATACTATGTTTCAAAGAAAAGTGTTAGTCCGGTTAAAAACGGCCTGTTTAGCGCATATTCCCTTGTAAATGCTTGTGTTGTAGTGGCCACACACAGGTTCAACCGTGAGTCCGTTATGCAAGGGGGGAGGGACTTTGTGAGGAGATTGACACCGCACAGGCTGCCACAAGCTCGGGAGGGGAGTTCACGACTACTCTTATTCTCAAAACAAAATAGTTGTACAGGTCTGCATCCCGAAAATCTGCAGGAAAATCCACTGCCGAACACCATCCTGTCTTGAGACTGACTGGATCAGGAAGTTTTTTGCCCGATGGTGTTGTTAGTTTTGGAAAATTTGGGGCCAAAGCGTCGGCACAGTCTATGTCGGATTCCCCCGCCGATTGCTATGTTTACCTTCAAAGCAATACAGCCCTTGACCCTTTGAATTAGGTCTGCTTTCGTACCCGACAATGGCTGTTGCACTTCCCGTATGAACTGCTTTAATTCCGGCATACGCCATCGTTCGAAATTTGCAGTGTCCATTACCGCCATAGTTATAATAATGCAGTGTACTGACCAAGCAGGCGCGATAACTCTTGCGCTTAGCTTGTCAGGGGAAGCAACAACCCCCGTTGCAGACCCTAATAGCTCTTATACTCCGTGCCACATGAAGATGGGTCCTTTAATTGTAAACTGTCTCCGCATTGTATGAAAATGAAACCAGCCTCCAAAATTGATATGGTCTTCATTTTCGCAGCTGTTCCTCGATCCATAAAAATTCCTTCATGACAGCGGTCTTTGATGACATCTAGTGTACTGATCGAGGAGCGAGACCCGCCTGAAATGCAAATGAGCCTCGTACGTGATTATAGTTTTCGGGGGGGAATTACGGCGTCACGATTGCTGGGTTGGGCGGCGAACTACGTTCCAGATTACATCATAACTGTTTCAATAGTTTTTGCAGATTGCTGTCACCTGAACGGTTCAGACAAGTACTCCGGCCCGTTCAGGATCATGGGCGTTTCGCCCCATTTGCGATATTCGGAACGTCGTTTAGCTTAAGATTACACCCGAATCACGCGCACCGTTAAGGTGCA
>JAWQFJ010000446.1:37500-57549 GCA_034096865.1 Theodoxus fluviatilis
GATTGGGGGGAAGGGAGAAAAAGTTAACAAAACAAAGACTGGTGCACAGTCTTTCAGTCAGGTATGTCCTTTCATTTAAGACTATTAACACAGGTCTTTGAAGAGTCATCATTGTCTACATAAACACAGGAAAAGTTACACATGAGAAATTCACAATGAGGAAATTAACTGTGTAAGAAATAGGAACATTGTTGAGATGAGTGGCTGGGGATGGGGTATGGAGGGGAAAGGCGTGACATATGTCCACTCTCTGAAGATGGAGAGAACATTGTCAGACTTGGAGAGGGCTGTGGCTGTTGGAGCGTGCCCAGTGCCAGTTTTGCACCTGGTAATTTCCAGACTCTAAGGGGTCTGGGAGCAGTCACAGACAGGCCCTATTTTCGTCAGCCCTCATGAATGACTTTGCCCTGTGTGCAAAGTTCTTTTACCATAAAATGTATTGCAAAAACTCCATTTTCAGACATCACCCTTTTGTCTCATTCTTTGCCCATGCACATAATTATCCTGAAAGCCCAGCTTCCAGAGGTTCCAGGTGATTAATTAGGGACTCCATTCATATGTAACACTTCATACTGTCACCCAGGTGATTAATTAGGGGGGCATCAAGTGACTCCATTCATATGTAACACTTCATACTGTCACCCAGGTGATTAATTAGGGACTCCATTCATATGTAACACTTCATACTGTCACCCAGGTGATTAATTAGGGGGGCATCAAGTGACTCCATTCATATGTAACACTTCATACTGTCACCCAGGTGATTAATTAGGGGGCATCAAGTGACTCCATTCATATGTAACACTTCACACTGTCACCCAGGTGATTAATTAGCGGGGCATCAAGTGACTCCATTCATATGTAACACTTCACACTGTCACCCAGGTGATTGATTAGGGGGCATCAAGTGACTCCATTTATATGTAACACTTCATACTGTCACCCAGGTGATTAATTAGGGACTCCATTCATATGTAACACTTCATACTGTCACCCAGGCGATTAATTAGGGGGGCATCAAGTGACTCCATTCATATGTAACACTTCACACTGTCACCCAGGTGATTAATTAGCGGGGCATCAAGTGACTCCATTCATATGTAACACTTCACACTGTCACCCAGGTGATTAATTAGGAGGGCATCAAGTGACTCCATTCATATGTAACACTTCATACTGTCACCCAGGTGATTAATTAGGAGGGCATCAAGTGACTCCATTCATATGTAACACTTCACACTGTCACCCAGGTGATTAATTAGGAGGGCATCAAGTGACTCCATTCATATGTAACACTTCACACTGTCACCCAGGTGATTAATTAGGAGGGCATCAAGTGACTCCATTCATATGTAACACTTCACACTGTCACCCAGGTGATTAATTAGGAGGGCATCAAGTGACTCCATTCATATGTAACACTTCATACTGTCACCCAGGTGATTAATTAGGAGGGCATCAAGTGACTCCATTCATATGTAACACTTCATACTGTCACCCAGGTGATTAATTAGGGACTCCATTCATATGTAACACTTCATACTGTCACCCATGTGATTAATTAGGGGGGCATCAAGTGACTCCATTCATATGTAACACTTCATACTGTCACCCAGGCGATTGACTCCATTCATATGTAACACTTCATACTGTCACCCAGGTGATTAATTAGGGGGGCATCAAGTGACTCCATTCATATGTAACACTTCACACTGTCACCCAGGTGATTAATTAGGGGGGCATCAAGTGACTCCATTCATATGTAACACTTCATACTGTCACCCATGTCCAGCTATGAATGTTTTTTGTTGAGCATGATCATTTTTCTGCTGTTCAAAGTTAATGCTTGGGCAACAAGCCAGCATCTGAAAGTAAATTGATTTTGGCAAAAGATGACTGTTCCTGGGTTATAGAATAGCCAGAAAAAAAAGCTTGTTGGATAAACTAAATAGCTGGCATTTATCTGAAGGAGTGATAAATGTGTGGCTCATTATGGCAAAGAGGGCTGTTTAATTAATAAGGAGCTTGCAAAACTTGTGGCATGTTATAACAGAGACATTCATTGCCTGTTTATGGTAAAGTTGGACATTTTGTAATATGGTGTAGCAGCCTTCAATGAGATTGGAATTGTTCTGTGCCTCCTATGGGCACACGTGTGTTTGTGTGTGTGTGTGTGTGTGTGTGTGTGTGTGTGTGTGTGTGTGTGTGTGTGTGTGTGTGTGTGTGTGTGTGAAATTAATGGTGAGACCAGATTTTTCTTAATCTGTGAAATGCAAACATATGCTTTACAATATTGATGACACTGAGGTTTTTAAAGCAGTGTGCATGTGATATGTTTGAAGATGCTGACTTTTTTCTTCTTCTCCCACAGTATGTGCGTTTGGCTGACTCAGACAGTGTAGAGGATGCGATGGAGCTTATGAAACAACACTGGCACATCATGAAACCAGAGCCACCAAAACTCGTCATCTCTGTCATCGGTGGTGCCAAGAACTTTCGACTGGATGGACGCATGCGTGAAACCTTCAGCAATGGCTTGATCAAAGTAAGTGGAGTGTGTGTGTGTGTGTGTGTGTGTGTGTGTGTGTGTGTGTGTGTGTGTGTGTGTGTGTGTGTGTGTGTACGTGTGAGTGTGTGAGAGAGACGGAGAGAGAGAGAGAGAGAGAGAGAGAGAGAGAGAGAGAGAGAGAGAGAGAGAGAGAGAGAGAGAGAGAGAGAGAGAGAGAGAAAGTAACAACTCTAAACTAATCTGAAGGACAAAGTATATCTGATTCCTGCCAATTTCCTGACTAGAACATGTCTGCTATCACACTGATGATAATGTAATTGTAGTTTATTCAAATTTGGTATGATGAAATCCTTCATCCGCTTATGATCTGTCTATGATGTAGCAGTAATTAGAGCACCTGAATGATAAATGGGAGGTTCCTCTTTATCCCCTGAAGGTTTCATTTCCACACTGTTTCATTGACTTCAGATGATATAAACCCTTGTCATTACACCATCCATCTTGTGATGTGCAATTTGTCGCAATGAAATGAGTCTTAACTGCTTGTGGAGAAGTTTGTGCTATGGTCAGAAATAGATCAGGGGGGTGTTTGGTGTAGCTGTTGCTGTTGAGATTTTCATTCCAGCCAAAAAGTGCATTTAAAGCACTGCCCCTACCCACCATTCATGGAGAAAAAAACCCAGAAAGGCATCATCCTTTTCTCTGTCATTGATGAAAGAAGTGTCTCCATCCTTGTATCCTGAGATCGCTGGATCTTCTCATCATTGGGAATTTGTGGAGTTTCGGTGGCTAGACTGAAATAGACTCCCAGTACCTGCAGCTAGATTTGCCCAGACCATGTGCAAATTTTGAGGAGAATTTTGCAAACATTCTGACACTGTTTCCTGGAGATATCAATTCTGGAAATAGTACATGTTTGTTTTCAACAGCCTGTAACTAACAAACAGCCAGTAACTCAAAATCGGTGAAGCCAGGATTAAGTCTCATTTCTTGGGGAAAGGTCACATGTGTTTCCCTTGTCTTGCAGGCTGGCAAAACCACATCAGCTTGGCTGATCACCAGTGGTTTCAACATGGGTGTAATGAAGGCAGTGGGAATGGCAGTGAATGAAGGACAGACCTTCCAGTACGACAAGGATTGCGTGGCTCATGTCCTCCGTTGCATTGGCATCGCCCCCTGGGGCTATGTCAAGGGACGCAAATACTTGGAAAGTGAAGATTGCCAGGTGAGATTTTTCATCTAAATAGGGCCAGGCAGCAGATGTCAGGACACTGTAATGACAATGCTGAAGATGAGGATGACAATAATGATTAAGATGAAAACAAATGTGACCATGATGATGATGATGGTGATATACTGTATATATACATATAAATTTGGGGGTGGGTGGGATGGATGGGGGGTGTCTCACCCCTAGTTGCTGCAGAACAGGGCTTGAAATCCATCAAGCGACAAAATTTGTGGCTGATGAGTTGTGTCTGATGAGTTGTGGCTGATGGGTGTAGTTGTGGTTCAGGAGTAGTTGTGGCTGATGAACAGGTGTGGCTGGTGAACAGGTGTGGCTGATGAACAGGCGTGGCTGATGAACAGGTGTGGCTGATGAACAGGTGTGGCTGATGAACAGGTGTGGCTGATGAGTTGTGTCTGATGAGTTGTGGCTAATGGGTATAGTTGTGATTCAGAAGTAGTTGTGGCTGATGAACAGGTGTGGCTGGTGAACAGGTGTGGCTGATGAACAGGTGTGGCTGATGAACAGGTGTGGTTGATAAACAGGTGTGGCTGATGAGTTGTGGCTGAAAAGTTGTGGCTGAGGAGTTGTGGCTGATAAACAGGTGTGGCTGATGAGTTCTGTCTGATGAGTTGTGGCTGATGGGTGTAGTTGTGGTTCAATAGTAGTTGTGGCTGATAAACAGGTGTGACTGATGAACAGATATAGCTGATGAACAGGTGTGTCTGATGAGTTGTGGCTGATGCGTTGTGGCTGAGGAGTTGTGGCTGCTGAGTTGTGGCTGTGGAGTTGTGGCTGTGGAGTTGTGACTGTGGAGTTGTGGCTGCTGAGTTGTGGCTGTGGAGTTGTGGCTGCTGAGTTGTGGCTGTGGAGTTGTGGCTGAGGAGTTGTGGCTGAGGAGTTGTGGCTGAGGAGTTGTGGCTGTGGAGTTGTGGCTGCAGAGTTGTGGCTGTGGAGTTGTGGCTGTGGAGTTGTGGCTGTTGAGTAGTTGTGGTTCATGAGTAGTTGTGGCTGTGGAATAGTTTTTACAACACCTGTATGTAAAGACTCAATGACATTGTTGTGATCCAGGAGTAGTTGTGACTGAGGAATAATTGTGCCTGAGAAATAGGTTTTACAACAACTGTACATAAAGATTCCATGGCATAGTTGTGGTTAAGGAGTAGTTGTGGTTAAGGAGTAGTTGTGGTTAAGGAGTAGTTGTGGTTAAGGAGTAGTTGTGGTTGAGGAGTAGTTGTGGTTAAGGAGTAGTTGTGGTTAAGGAGTAGTTGTGGTTAAGGAGTAGTTGTGGTTAAGGAGTAGTTGTGGTTAAGGAGAAGTTGTGGTTAAGGAGTAGTTGTGGTTAAGGAGTAGTTGTGGTTAAGGAGTAGTTGTGGTTAAGGAGTAGTCGTGGTTAAGGAGTAGTCGTGATTAAGGAGTAGTCGTGGTTAAGGAGTAGTTGTGGCTGAGGTGTAGTTGTGGCTGAGGAGTAGTTGTGGCTGAGGTGTAGTTTTGGCTGACTAGTAGTTGTGGCTGAGGTGTAGTTGTGGCTGAGGAATAGTTGTGGCTGAGGAGTACTTGTGGCTGAGGTGTAGTTGTGGCTGAGGTGTAGTTGTGGCTGACTAGTAGTTGTGGCTGAGTAGTTGTGGCTGAGTAGTAGTTGTGGCTGAGTAGTTGTGGCTGAGGAGTAGTTGTGCCTGAGGAGTAGTTGTGGCTGAGTAGTTGTGGCTGAGTAGTTGTGGCTGAGGTGTAGTTGTGGCTGAGGAGTAGTTGTGGCTGAGTTTTAGTTGTGACTGAGGTGTAGTTGTGGCTGAGTAGTTGTGGCTGAGTAGTTGTGGCTGAGGAGTAGTTGTGGCTGAGGAGTAGTTGTGGCTGAGGAGTAGTTGTGGCTGAGGAGTAGTTGTGGCTGAGGAGTAGTTGTGGCTGAGGAGTAGTTGTGGCTGAGGAGTAGTTGTGGCTGAGGAGTAGTTGTGGCTGAGGTGTAGTTGTGGCTGAGGAGTAGTTGTGGCTGAGGTGTAGTTGTGGCTGAGGAGTAGTTGTGGCTGAGGTGTAGTTGTGGCTGAGGAGTAGTTGTGGCTGAGTAGTTGTGGCTGAGGAGTAGTTGTGGCTGAGGAGTAGTTGTGGCTGAGGAGTAGTTGTGGCTGAGAGTAGTTGTGGCTGAGGAGTAGTTGTGGCTGAGGAGTAGTTGTGGCTGAGGTGTAGTTGTGGCTGAGGAGTAGTTGTGGCTGAGGAGTAGTTGTGGCTGAGGAGTAGTTGTGGCTGAGGAGTAGTTGTGGCTGAGGAGTAGTTGTGGCTGAGGAGTAGTTGTGGCTGAGGAGTAGTTGTGGCTGAGGAGTAGTTGTGGCTGAGGAGTAGTTGTGGCTGAGGAGTAGTTGTGGCTGAGGAGTAGTTGTGGCTGAGGAGTTGTGGCTGAGTAGTTGTGGCTGAGGAGTAGTTGTGGCTGAGGAGTAGTTGTGGCTGAGGAGTAGTTGTGGCTGAGGAGTAGTTGTGGCTGAGGAGTAGTTGTGGCTGAGGAGTAGTTGTGGCTGAGTAGTTGTGGCTGAGTAGTTGTGGCTGAGGGGTAGTTGTGGCTGAGGAGTAGTTGTGGCTGAGGAGTAGTTGTGGCTGAGGAGTAGTTGTAGTTGAGTAGTAGATGTGGTTGAGTAGTAGATGTGGTTGAGTAGTAGAAGTGGTTAACTAGTAGTTGTGGCTGAGGTGTAGTTGTGGCTGAGGAGTAGTTGTGGTTTAGTAGTTGTGGCTGAGTAGTTGTGGCTGAGGAGTAGTTGTGGCTGAGTAGTTGTGGCTGAGGAGTAGTTGTGGCTGAGGAGTAGTTGTGGCTGAGGAGTAGTTGTGGCTGAGGATTGATTGTGGCTGAGTACTTGTGGCTGAGGAGTACTTGTGGCTGAGGAGTAGTTGTGGCTGAGTAGTTGTGGCTGAGGAGTAGTTGTGGCTGAGGAGTAGTTGTGGCTGAGGAGTAGTTCTGGCTGAGTAGTTCTGGCTGAGTAGTTGTGGCTGAGGGGTAGTTGTGGCTGAGGAGTAGTTGTGGTTAAGGATTAGTTGTGGCTGAGGAGTAGTTGTAGTTGAGTAGTAGATGTGGTTGAGTAGTAGATGTGGTTGAGTAGTAGAAGTGGTTAACTAGTAGTTGTGGCTGAGGTGTAGTTGTGGCTGAGGAGTAGTTGTGGTTTAGTAGTTGTGGCTGAGTAGTTGTGGCTGAGGTGCAGTTGTGGCTGAGGAGTAGTTGTGGCTGAGTAATAGTTGTGGCTGAGGAGTAGTTGTGGCTGAGGTGTAGTTGTGGCTGAGTAGTAGTTGTGGCTGAGTAATAGTTGTGGCTGAGGAGTAGTTGTGGCTGAGGTGTAGTTGTGGTTAAGGAGTAGTTGTGGCTGAGGTGTAGTTGTGGCTGAGGAGTAGTTGTGGTTAAGGAGTAGTTGTGGTTGAGGAGTAGTTGTAGTTGAGTAGTAGATGTGGTTGAGTAGTAGATGTGGTTAAGGAGTAGTTGTGGCTGAGATGTAGTTGTGGTTAAGGAGTAGTTGTGGCTGAGGTGTAGTTGCGGCTGAGGGGTAGTTGTGGCTGAGGTGTAGTTGTGGCTGAGGTGTAGTTGTGGCTGAGGTGTAGTTGTGGTTAAGGAGTAGTTGTGGCTGAGGAGTAGTTGATGCTGAGGTGTAGTTGTGGCTGAGGAGTAGTTGTGGCTGAGGTGTAGTTGTGGCTGAGGAGTAGTTGAGGCTGAGGAGTAGTTGTGGCTGAGGTGTAGTTGTGGCTGAGGTGTAGTTGTGGTTAAGGAGTAGTTGTGGCTGAGGAGTAGTTGTGGCTGAGTGGTTGTGGCTGAGTAGTTGAGGCTGAGAAGTAGTTGTGGCTGAGGAGTAGTTGTGGCTTAGTAATAATTGTGGCTGAGGTGTAGTTGTGGCTGAGGAGTAGTTGTGGCTGAGGAGTAGTTGTGGATGAGGAGTAATTGTGGCTGATGTGTAGTTGTGGCTGAGGTGTAGTTGTGGTTAAGGAGTAGTTGTGGCTGAGGAGTAGTTGTGGCTGAGTAGTTGTGGCTGAGTAGCTGTGGCTGAGTAGTTGTGGCTGAGTAGTTGTGGCTGAGGTGCAGTTGTGGCTGAGGAGTAGTTGTGGCTGAGGAGTAGTTGTGGCTGAGTAATAGTTGTGGCTGAGGAGTAGTTGTGGCTTAGTAATAATTGTGGCTGAGGTGTAGTTGTGGCTGAGGAGTAGTTGTGGCTGAGGAGTAGTTGTGGATGAGGAGTAATTGTGGCTGATGTGTAGTTGTGGCTGAGGTGTAGTTGTGGTTAAGGAGTAGTTGTGGCTGAGGAGTAGTTGTGGCTGAGTAGTTGTGGCTGAGTAGCTGTGGCTGAGTAGTTGTGGCTGAGTAGTTGTGGCTGAGGTGCAGTTGTGGCTGAGGAGTAGTTGTGGCTGAGGAGTAGTTGTGGCTGAGTAATAGTTGTGGCTGAGGAGTAGTTGTGGCTGAGGAGTAGTTGTGGCTGAGGAGTAGTTGTGGCTGAGGTGTAGTTGTGGCTGAGGAGTAGTTGTGGCTGAGTAGTAGATGTAGTTGAGGAGTAGTTGTGGCTGAGGAGTAGTTGTGGCTGAGGTGTAGTTGTGGCTGAGGAGTAGTTGTGGCTGAGGAGTAGTTGTGGCTGAGGAGTAGTTGTGGCTGAGTAGTAGATGTAGTTGAGGAGTAGTTGTGGCAGAGGAGTAGTTGTGGCTGAGGTGTAGTTGTGGCTGAGGAGTAGTTGTGGCTGAGGAGTAGTTGTGGCTGAGGAGTAGTTGTGGCTGAGGTGTAGTTGTGGCTGAGGAGTAGTTGTGGCTGAGTAGTAGATGTAGTTGAGGAGTAGTTGTGGCTGAGGAGTAGTTGTGGCTGAGGTGTAGTTGTGGCTGAGGAGTAGTTGTGGCTGAGGAGTAGTTGTGGCTGAGGAGTAGTTGTGGCTGAGTAGTAGATGTAGTTGAGGAGTAGTTGTGGCAGAGGAGTAGTTGTGGCTGAGGTGTAGTTGTGGCTGAGGAGTAGTTGTGGTTGACGAGTAGTTGTGGCTGAGGAGTAGTTGTGGCTGAGGAGTAGTTGTGGCTGAGGAGTAGTTGTGGCTGAGTAGTAGTTATGGCTGAGGAGTAGTTGTGGCTGAGGAGTTGTGGCTGAGGAGTAGTTGTGGCTGAGGTGTAGTTGTGGCTGAGTAGTTGTGGCTGAGTAGTTGTGGCTGAGTAGATGTGGCTGAGGAGCAGTTGTAGCTGAGGAGTGGTTGTGGCTGAGGAGTAGTTGTGGCTGTGGAGTAGTTGCGGCTGAGGAGTAGTTGTGGCTGAGGAGTAGTTGTGGCTGAGGAGTAGTTGTGGCTGAGGAGTAATTGTGGCTGAGGTGTAGTTGTGGCTGAGGAGTAGTTGTGGCTGAGGAGTAGTTGTGGCTGAGGAGTAGTTGTGGCTGAGGAGTAATTGTGGCTGAGGTGTAGGTGTGGTTAAGGAGTAGTTGTGGCTGAGTAGTTGTGGCTGAGGAGTAGTTGTGGCTGAGGTGTAGTTGTGGCTGAGTAGTTGTGGCTGAGGAGTAGTTGTGGCTGAGGAGTAGTTGTGGCTGAGGAGTAGTTGTGGCTGAGGAGTAGTTGTGGCTGAGGAGTAGTTGTGGCTGAGGAGTAGTTGTGGCTGTGGAATAATTGTGGCTAATGAGTTATTTTTGCTGTCTATTTATCCATCTGCCTGCTGAGGTCAAATTCTAACTTTGTCATTTTCTCATAAATGTTTTTGTGTAGTAATTCAAAACTTCCTTTGCTTGAAGAATTGGATAATCCCACACATCTATGCCATTAAAAAAATTAATAATGTTTTTATTGTTTGAATGATTGAGTTAGACCAATATGGCTGACAACTAGATGTGATCCTTTTGTGAAGTGTATCATTAAGAATTGAGTTTTTTTGTTAATGCTCAGGTTTATTTTGAAAATACCATTCCAACAAGACAATAAAATATACATTTATCTGTCCTTTTCAGCCCAAGCTCAACGCCTACTACCGCACAAGCAACACCATCCTGCATTCGCAGCCAGTTCCCCTCAATGCAGACCACACTCACTTTGTGTTTGTGGATAATGGACTTCGAAACAGCTATGGAGGGGTGGCTGAGTTTCGATCCAAATTTGAAGCTTTCATTACAAAGCCTCAGTCAGGTGAACCTCAGATAATTTGTAGTATGTGGTGTAAAGAAACAACACACTGAATCATAGGTTGTCTATCGTTGAGGAATGCAGCAGTGCCAGGGTGTAAAGATGATTTGAGTTTTGATTAGTTGGGGAGGGAAGATGATGAGTTATGGGTTAATTCTTCATTTCATGCAGCAAGTTGTCTTCCTGTTTTTTCTGCTCAAAATTTGTCATAGACCTCCATGGTGATCAGCTGTTTGTGCAGGTTTAGGTAATTCTTTGTGCATGCCCTATGTAGTGCTTTGCAGTGACGTCCACACCATTGTGTAAATGTTGTTTTAATCATGCCTGTTTGTATCTGCTGGCAACTAGCACCTCATGCTTTGGTGTCATATTTTGCTAATGTTTTTGTAATTATATATATGGTCTTGCTCGTTTTCACTGGGCATAAATATTTTGTCATTGTTCATTCCCAGAAAAAAAGAACAGTTAGATGTTTTGGAAAGGAGAATTAGAACCTTTAGAGGTCATTATTTTATGTTACGATTCTCATAAGTACAGGAATGTATTTTATTATATTGTCCTTTGGCACAAATTCAAGGGAGTTTAACTCTAAACATGCAAAGATTTTTGCTGAAAACTGCAGATTAAATCTTTAGTGAGGTACAGATTGTGATCTAAGTATATCAGTGAGTTCTGAATTGACATGAGGGTAAGGAAGAGTGTGTTTGTTGGCTGCTGTAGTGACTACTCCAGAGTGTAGTTAGTTACACTTGTTTTTGCTGATGCCCAGGACTTCAATAGTACCTGTACAATTACGTTGCACCCTGATGACAAGGTAGCACATGACATCCTCTTGTGACCTGTACTAGGCAGATAAAAATGAGTTCATACACTATCAAGGCTTGTGGAAATGTGGATACCAGCACCTGAGTCCATTTCATGGGAGCATTCCACTCTGAAACTGGATTGCTGCCACAACAGAGGTTGATTCAGATTCTGTGTGCCTTTAGTCACATATGGGTTCATAACTGCTTCCCTCATACAAAGAAGTCAAAGCAAGCCCTAAAAGACAATGCTTGGATATGGGAGACACATGAATGTTGCACTGCTAGCCATGTGGTAACCACAAAGTTAATTGACAGGCATCTCTTCTTTATCACTTTGTTTCTGCTCAACTGCCTCACAAACTGACCCTCTCAGCATTACAGGCCTGTGTAACTACCCATAATTTTACTCTTCAGCAATTTCGTGGGCTGATTAAATTCACTGGCCTTGTTCCCATTTCTGTGTTGAATTAAACTGCAGGTTGTGTTATCATCGAATTACATTATTCTGGAGGAATGGGATTTGTATGGCTTGTTTATTTTCCAACATTGTATTTGAATAATTTTAAGAAATCTCCCCTCTTTGCACACACACACACACACACACACACACACACACACACACACACTCACACATATGCATGCATGTGCACACACACACACATGCACACAAACACACACATGCACACACACACACATGCATGCATGTGCACACACACACACACACACACACACACATGTGCACACACACACACTCACATACCTCTATAGCTTGTACTCTGTGAATGGATGCAGTTGGTACTAAAGAAGTTCGTTTTGTTGCAGATGGTGGACTAGGGATTCCGGTGGTGTTGGTGGTGGTGGAAGGAGGGACAGATGCCATCACCGACACCAGACACTCTCTGGAGCAGAACATCCCAGTGGTGGTGTGTGCTGGCACTGGAAGAGCTGCAGACATTCTTGCCTTTGCCTACACCCACAGCAACAAGTCTAAAGAGTAAGTGTCTACACCCACAGTAGCAGGCATAAAGAGTAAGTGTCGACACCCACAGTAGCAGGCATAAAGAGTAAGTGTCGACACCCACAGTAGCAGGTCTAAAGAGTAAGTGTCGACACCCACAGTAGCAGGTCTAAAGAGTAAGTGTCGACACCCACAGTAGCAGGTCTAAAGAGTAAGTGTCTACACCCACAGTAGCAGGTCTAAAGAGTAAGTGTCTACACCCACAGTAGCAGGTCTAAAGAGTAAGTGTCAACACCCACAGTAGCAGGTCTAAAGAGTAAGTGTCGACACCCACAGTAGCAGGTCTAAAGAGTAAGTGTCTACACCCACAGTAGCAGGTCTAAAGAGTAAGTGTCAACACCCACAGTAGCAGGTCTAAAGAGTAAGTGTCGACACCCACAGTAGCAGGCATAAAGAGTAAGTGTCGACACCCACAGTAGCAGGTCTAAAGAGTAAGTGTCTACACCCACAGTAGCAAATCTAAAGAGTAAGTGTCTACACCCACAGTAGCAGGTCTAAAGAGTAAGTGTCGACACCCACAGTAGCAGGCATAAAGAGTAAGTGTCGACACCCACAGTAGCAGGTATAAAGAGTAAGTGTCGACACCCACAGTAGCAGGTCTAAAGAGTAAGTGTCTACACCCACAGTAGCAAATCTAAAGAGTAAGTGTCTACACCCACAGTAGCAGGTCTAAAGAGTAAGTATCTACACCCACAGTAGCAGGTCTAAAGAGTAAGTGTCTACACCCACAGTAGCAGGTCTAAAGAGTAAGTGTCTGCATCCATAATAGCAAGGCTAAAGAGTAATTAAGTGTCTACACCCACAGTAGCAGGTCTAAAGAGTAAGTGTCAACACCCACAGTAGCAGGTCTAAAGAGTAAGTGTCTGCATCCATAATAGCAAGGCTAAAGAGTAATTAAGTGTCTACACCCACAGTAGCAAGTCCTTAGAGTATATGCATGTCTACATCCATAATAGCAAGTCTAAAGAGTAAGTGTCTACACCTACAGTGTAAGTGTCTACACCTATGTACAGTAGCAAGTCTAAAGAGTAAGTTTCTACACCAACAGTAGCAGGTATAAAGAGTAAGCATCTACACCCACAGTAGCAGGTATAAAGAGTAAGCATCTACACCCACAGTACCAGGTATAAAGAGTAAGTGCATGTCTACACCCACAGCAGCAAGTCTAAAGAGTAAGCATCTGCACCCACAGTAGCAAGTCTAAAGAGTAAGCGTCTGCACCCACAGTAGCAGGCATAATTAAGAATAAGCATCTGCACCCACAGTAGCAAGTCTAAAGAGTAAGCGTCTGCACCCACAGCAACAAGTCTAAAGAGTAAGCATCTGCACCCACAGTAGCAAGTCTAAAGAGTAAGCGTCTGCACCCACAGTAGCAGGCATAATTAAGAATAAGCATCTGCACCCACAGTAGCAAGTCTAAAGAGTAAGCGTCTGCACCCACAGCAACAAGTCTAAAGAGTAAGTGTCTGCACCCACAGTAGCAGGCATAAAGAGTAAGCGTCTGCACCCACAGTAGCAGGTGTAAATAATAAGTGCATGTCTACACCCACAGTAGCAAATATAAAGAGTAAGTGTCTGCACCCACAGTAGCAGGCATAAAGAGTAAGCGTCTGCACCCACAGTAGCAGGTGTAAATAATAAGTGCATGTCTACACCCACAGTAGCAAGTCTAAAGAGTAAGCGTCTGCACCCACAGCAACAAGTCTAAAGAGTAAGTGTCTGCACCCACAGTAGCAGGCATAAAGAGTAAGCGTCTGCACCCACAGTAGCAGGTGTAAATAATAAGTGCATGTCTACACCCACAGTAGCAAATATAAAGAGTAAGTGTCTGCACCCACAGTAGCAGGCATAAAGAGTAAGCGTCTGCACCCACAGTAGCAGGCATAAAGAGTAAGCGTCTGCACCCACAGTAGCAGGTGTAAATAATAAGTGCATGTCTACACCCACAGTAGCAGGCATAAAGAGTAAGCGTCTGCACCCACAGTAGCAGGCATAAAGAGTAAGCGTCTGCACCCACAGTAGCAGGTGTAAATAATAAGTGCATGTCTGCACCCACAGTAGCAGGCAAAGAGTAAGCGTCTGCACCCACAGTAGCAGGTGTAAATAATAAGTGCATGTCTACACCCACAGTAGCAGGCATAAAGAGTAAGCGTCTGCACCCACAGTAGCAGGCATAAAGATAAGTGTCGACACCCACAGCAGCAAGTCTAAAGAGTAAGTGTCTACACCCACAGTAGCAAGTCTAAAGAGTAAGTGTCTACACCCACAGTAGCAAATCTTAAGAGTAAGTGTCTACACCCACAGTAGCAGGTCTAAAGAGTAAGTGTCGACACCCACAGTAGCAGGCATAAAGAGTAAGTGTCTACACCCACAGTAGCAGGTCTAAAGAGTAAGTGTCGACACCCACAGTAGCAGGTCTAAAGAGTAAGTGTCGACACCCACAGTAGCAGGTCTAAAGAGTAAGTGTCTACACCCACAGTAGCAGGTCTAAAGAGTAAGTGTCTACACCCACAGTAGCAGGTCTAAAGAGTAAGTGTCGACACCCACAGTAGCAGGTCTAAAGAGTAAGTGTCTACACCCACAGTAGCAGGTCTAAAGAGTAAGTGTCTACACCCACAGTAGCAAATCTAAAGAGTAAGTGTCTACACCCACAGTAGCAAATCTTAAGAGTAAGTGTCTACACCCACAGTAGCAAATCTAAAGAGTAAGTGTCTACACCCACAGTAGCAGGTCTAAAGAGTAAGTGTCTACACCCACAGTAGCAGGCATAAAGAGTAAGTGTCTACACCCACAGTAGCAGGCATAAAGAGTAAGTGTCTACACCCACAGTACCAGGCATAATTAAGAATAAGCGTCTGCACCCACAGTAGCATATCTAAAGGGTGTCTTCACCCACAGTAGCTATAATGTTTTATGTGTCCGAGGCTGCTAGATGTATCAAAATCGGACTGGAAAGAAAAAGTAGATAAAAATCAATAATTGTTTAGATGAACAAATATGCAATTGAGAGCTCACACGCAGGCACACTTGATGTGGCAGTCTCGCAAGGCATCTTCACGGCGGGCTAGTGTGTCCTGCCACATGTGGTGAGGTTCGTATCGGCCAGGGAGGATGGGGATGATCGAAGTCCCGAATGGGTCATCGAAACAGACATTGCGCTGGTGAGACGTGTGTATCTCACAGGTGTCTAGCCAATGAACCGTTTGGTGGAAGCTTTCCTCAATGTTGTCTGCCCACAGCAGGGCATCGTTGATTCACTTTGTCTTGTTGGGGATTGTGGAGACAATTTCATCATAGCGGCGTGTGTAACCATCACCGGAAACGATGTAGCCTTGAGGTGTTGTTTTGTACCTGTACCTTCCCCAGGGTGTAATGAAGGTGGTGAGGTGGCGATCTTCCTCCTGTATTGGCACACTGTGGTAACCATTACATGCGTCAAGGACAGTCTTCTTCTTGCCAGTGGGGACAGATCGCGCTTGATGGAATGGTGAGGGTGTGTGGTGGGTTTCACGTGTGGCGTGCCGGTTGAGGGGTTGGAAATCGACAGTCCTTCTTGGTTTGCCATTCTTTTTGGTACATATCACCATCCTGTGACACCATGTGACGGGCTCGCCGACTGGTACAGGTTCTAGTACGCCGAGGCGAACATATTGGTCGAGGCCGTTTTTTACCTTGTCCTGCCAGTGGATGAGTACAGGTATTGGGATGTGATATGCAACCGGTTCAGCGTCAGGGTCAATCATGAGTTGTAGTGGGGGGCCTTCCATCATCGGTAGGGGTTGCTTGTTGCAGGTGTTGAATGTGCTGGACCGGTAGTGGTCTAGCAGGAATCGTTCCAGTTTCTCACGGTTTTCTTCAGTGGGTGGGTAGGGGAGCGTGGGCGGTGCTGGTGGCTTCTGCCGTGGCGGGCAGTTGCATGCATTGTCGTGGTCATGTGAGGTGGAAGCGTCACACATTTCGTTGACATTATTGTGCGGGAAGGTGGGGTCGATGATCCCTAGTTCGGTGCATGCTTCCCTACTCAGGAATAGCTTGACATGTATGGCGTCGGTGATGTATTTCGTTTTGTAGTGCTTCGGCCTGCGGCAGTATTTTGCAAAAAGAACGAATATGATGCCCAAGTTAAATGTTCATCAACAATTATGCCAAGCACTCTATGTTTTGAGACATGCTGAATAACTTCGTTTTCTAGCCATGAGGTTGATGGTCAAGGGCTGTCGTTGACGTTTTTGTCTTGAAATCAAGATCATGCACTTGGTTTTTGAGGGGTTTATAACCATTCTATTTGATGAACACTATTTTTGTATATCTTGAAGGGTACCTTGCAGGGAGGATTGGATGGAATTTTTGCTTCTGTCGCTTATGTTGATAATGGTGTTATCTGCAAAAATAGTGCATCTGGCATGTACGCTTGATATACTCAATGGTAGATCATTGATCTACAAGCTGAAGAGCAAAGGACCTAAAATTAACCCTTGCGGTACCCCTGACCTTACAACACGTCTTGAGGAAAACGATCCATTAACATAGACGCACTGGCTTATACTTGCCAAGTACACTAGTCACAATAAGTTAAGGGTCACTCTTGAAAGTTTATGAAATTACAATTTGTTGCAATGCTAACTGAAAAAAAGGAGTTACCAAACAAAAGCTTGACAGTGGTTGCGTATGACATTATTCTGCAGTGTGAAGGAACCTTTAGCGCGTCCAGTTCAGTTCAGTTCAGTCTCTTAACCCTGAGATGGGTTTTTGAGGCACCACTGATGACTTTCGGACAATCTTCCTCCATTGATCTCTATCCTCTGTGGATCGCTGTGAGTCAGCAAAGGTCAAGCCTGTCCACTCTTTGATGTTGTCTTCATACCTCTTTCTCTGCCTGCCTTTCCTTCTCCCACCTGGTACGGTACCTTGCAGGATGGTCTTGGCCAGCCCACTGCCTCTTGACACGTGACCGTACCACTTCAGCTTTCTGCTTTTCACGATTGAGAGCAGGTCTTCGTCCTGTCCAAATGCTCTACTGATTCTGTTGCTGACTTCCTCATTCGTGACATGATGGTCTTTACATGAGATGATCAGAATCTTGCAGTAGCGTCTCATTTCCAGGGCTTGTATCCGTCTCTGTAGTTCAGATGTGAGTGTCCAGGACTCGCATGCATACAAGAATACGGAGATGGCCAGCGTGCGCAAGAGTGATATTTCTGTCACGCCATATTGGCTTCAACTTTGTCAATGCTGCTGTTGTTTGTGCTATCCTGGACAATATCTGTGGTTTGGACCCTTCATCAGTCACAATAGATCCCAGGTATTTGAAGTTGTTCACAGCTTCCAGTTTTTGGCCCTTCACGTTGATTTCCATTTTGAAGCCCCGAGAGTTGTTCGTCATCACCTTGGTCTTCTCGGCGCTGATCTCCATGCCATATGCCTGTGAGGTCTTATCCAGGTGCTTCACAAGACTAGTCAGCTCCTCTTCACTTCCTGCTAATCCATCGATGTCATCAGCAAAACGTAAGTTGGTGATCTTTCTGCCACAGATGCTGATTGATCCTTCGTGGTATGCTAGGGCTTCAGTCATTATCCTTTCGAGGAAGAGCGCATTAGCGCTTTACCCTTTGTTAAAAAAGTGTTCACGTGCGGTACAACGAAGCCGTTTTGGGGTAAAAGCATGCAAATCGCTGACCCGTTACATTTGTAACACATGGCTGTTGAAATAAAAAACAAAATGTACGTGCCCGACCAATGTCCCATGAACAGTTTTCAACGGTAGTTGGATAAAAAGAGAAAGACATGGTCGCAAGAAGAAAACTGACAACTGTTGATCGTGGCCGAGCCCTGGGTTGGGCCCAGGATGGTGTTTCTGAAAGAGAAGTTGCCAGACGGTTGAGAGTGAGTCTTTCCGTCATTCAGCGCCTTTTGCAGCGTTTTCAAGCCACAGGCAGTACTGAAGAACGCCCACGCTCCGGACCCCCCAGAATCACAAATCAACGTGATGACCGTGAATGCAGTCAGATATAGGGATGAAATCGTTCAACCTCTCATCATGCCCACTCTCCAAGCCATGGGTCCGGGATCAATCCTGCACGATGACAACGCCACACCACACCGTGCTCACGTGGTCCAAGACTTCATGAGGCAGCAGCAAATTCGTCGAATGGACTGGCCACCATGATTACCAGACATGGCACCCATCGAGAATGTCTGGGATTTGCTGGGCCGGCGCGTCAAACAAAACCACCCGCCTGCAGACATCTTGGGTCAGCTGTTGCAGTTACTGCAGCAGGAATGGCAGGCCATCCCTCAGCAGACCCTGGTAAATCTGGTGCAGTCCACGAGGAGACGATGTGTGGAATGTGTGGCGGCTCACGGTGGTCACACACATTATTGACCCCAGTCAAACGAAATGACTTAGCCCCCGACTTTCAAAAATAGGGGTGGGTTGGTTTTGACCACGTTTCCGATCTGAAAAAATCGCTCTACCACTGAGTGGGGTGAAATTCGTGCTAAAAGATGAAATAAAACTGTGACATAAATTTATTCTGATATGCCTTTGCGTTTCAATTTTATGCCAGTATTCGTTAGTAACCCTTAACTTATTGTGTCTAGTGTATAATCGGAAAATTGCCAGGGACGTTTTTCTTTAATAGGTAGAAAGAGATTTTTCAGAGGTGGATTTCGTCGTCAACAAGATCAAAAGTTTTTTCAAGTCCAAGAAAAGAGAACCAGACAATTTGGAATTATTTATCGCTGACAACCAGTCGTTTGTCAAGTAGGATAGAGCAGTCTGACAAGAGTGATGAGAACGAAAGCCAGATTGCAATAGGTAGAATAAATCAAATATGTCAAGATGCGAGAGAATATGTTTGTGAACGTCTTTCTAGTGGCTTTGCGAGAAGATGCAATATTGAAATGGGTCGAAAAAAAGTATGTCAATGACGGCAGTCTGACGGTAAGCGAAACTTTTAGTAAATAGGAACTGACGCCATAGAGATCTGTTGATCGTTTGTTTGGGAGTTGCATTACTTCATGTGAGGTGACAGTGGGAATGTGGAAGGCAGCATCGTGAGGAAGTCTTTCGTTGCAGAATGCTTTATTGCGTTGAGCAATGTGTCTTGATAGACCAGGAATGTCCCTGGTCGATTTTGCATTAATTTCGTCAATTATTTTAGTGAAATATTGAGAGAGGGAGAGAGAGAGAGAGAGAGAGAGAGAGAGAGAGAGAGAGAGAGAGAGAGAGAGAGAGAGAGAGAGAGAGAGAGATCCTTGCATGTACTTGCACACATTTACAAGAGAACTACAGTGAATCATGAGTGGGTATTTTTTAACAGGGGAGTCACTATCAATCCGCGTCACCAGAGCATGCTGAAGAAGAAGCTGAAGAATGCTTATGGCAAGACCTGGGCCGATAGTGAAGACTCAGAAAAAAAGTGTGATGAATTCGTGGATCATGTGTGCCAGTGTGTCAGGAAGGAAAACATGGTAAGTTACAGTCACTCTGGAGAGAGAGAGAGAGAGAGAGAGAGAGAGAGAGAGAGAGAGAGAGAGAGAGAGAGAGAGAGAGAGAGAGAGAGAGAGAGAGAGAGATCCCTGCACATTGTCCACACCTGTAGTGTGTGCATGGCTTCTACTTTACTTTTTCCCCTTTTTCTTTTTCTACCTCTTTCTTTTGCTCCTTCTTCTTCCTGTGCTGCTTCTGGATTTTTTTCGTCTCCTACTCCTCTTGGTGCTCCTGTTCCGTCTGGTAACCTGCTCCTGCTCTGTTCTCTTCTCTTCCTCCTATTGTTCACATCTTTGTGCTCTTCCTCCTCCTGCTCTTTCTTCTCCCCGGTTTTATTCATTCCTTTCTTCTCCTCTACTGCTGTTTCCCCACACTCCATCTGTGACAGTTTTTGTGTCGCCATTCTCTTTTTGGTCCCTCCCCCCCTTCTTCTTTACCGATTCAAATAAGTAAAATTGGTATTTCATCTTACAGATGCACATCTTCCACATGAACAAGCATGAAGATCTAGACCTTGCCATCCTCTCTGTGCTGCTCAAAGGTCAGTGCAGTCAATAGAATTGGCAGTTGGCAGTGAGCAATACTAATACAGTGAGTAATAAGCAATACACTTGTTGACATTAAAATCAGTGAAAAGTGAGTGTACGTCACATCTCAAACGGGGGAATATGGTCTTATGGTGTGTAGCTCAGATGCTTCACATATACTTGACCCTGATGAAAGAAAAACCAATATTGACAATGTTTGAGATGGATTTTTTTTAAACAGATGTGAATGATTCGGCTTGTAATGACTAGAATTCACAACAACTTGTAGGATTTCCCCCCAGTTTAATACAAAATAATTAATGAATTGTCTCTCATTTCATTCAAAATATTGATTATTTAACACATAATAAGTCACAAGAATT
>JAWQFJ010000446.1:57568-79565 GCA_034096865.1 Theodoxus fluviatilis
ACCTTCAGCAGGGAAAGTCGAGTATTTAACTGGCTGGGTTTCTCTTTCCTCTACTCTCACCTGACGAAGGAGTTGTGCCCTAAAAGCTTTTAAAACGTTGAATGGATATCAACACAGCTGGACATAGTGTCAACCTCTATTGACTTTCTTTCTGGTTGCCCAAGTTCAACTCGACCTGGCCTCCACGAATGCATCGTGCTTCCTCGTCAAGGTTACCATTTTGCGATTGATTGAAAACGAAGAGCACCTTCTGTTTGAATGCTCAAAATACGACTGCTTCAGACCATATTTTTTAAAGTGTGATATAGAAATGTACGGTGTGAAATTATCAGACATACGAATGCACACAAAGCGGAAGTGTAGTGCTGTAGCCTTGTGTTTATATTCAACGCATTAAAACTGAGGAGAAAAGAGACTATTCCATGAAACAGGTTGCAATTTAAAGTCTCAGAGTTGTAATTGCTGTATTGAATCCTTGCTTCTGCACACCTTCGCACTCACCCCTTTGTCATGGGCTAATGATCTGCACAAATAAACTGTTCTATCTACATTCTTCACATTCTTTTCTGATAATCACACACACACACACACACACACACACACACACACACACACACACACACACACACACACACACACACACACACACACACACACACACACACAAACACACCCTCCCTACTTTACTTGAGCATGCTTCCAAAGGAAACCTATTATCCTCTGTGTTCTGCACCATTTAGAGTTTTAAAAAAAATTATTTAGGCAGTGCAGACAAGTATGCATACATGAACCTTATCATAAAATGACCTGAACTGTCGAAAGCAATGTATAGAAAAGCGAATTCTGCACATATTCTGCACATTCCCCCCCCCCCCCCCCCCCGCACACACCCAACCCCCCTTTCCCATGTTTTTAGACGCTACTGCTGGTGTGAAAGTAGGAGTTTCCGAATCATGAAGAAAAAGTTTCTATCTCTTCATGCAGTCGTGGGAGGTCTGGCAGATTCTTAAACTTTACTTTTCTAGCTCTCTACCTGTTGGATTTCGCTTTCGGTCTCATGACTGTTCTTTACATTCCACAGAGGAGCTGCACAAGGTGCTGACCACAGCCCTTATACAGAACAATGTGGACTTTGTGAGGCTCATTCTCAAGCAGGGCGTGGCCATGAAGGAATACTTGACCCTGCCTCGACTGGAGGAGCTCTACAATGAAGTTGGTGTTGCTTTCTCATGATCTGCTCATGTACTGTAGTGAACAACAACGGGAAGTACAGATCAAATGACAACAGACGTAGCAAAAACAACAGGATAATTTTCTTTGTCATCGTCGTCATCATCATCATCATAATCGTTGTTGTCTTCGTCGTTGTCGTCGTCATCATCATCATAATCATCATCGTCGTAGTCTTCGCCATCATCATCATCATAATCATCATCATCATAATCATCATGCCATTAAAAGTTCATGTTTTGAGGAACTTTTGCCTCCGTGAGCGCACTGCCGTATCTGAATGTTGTAACTGGTTTTACTTTTGGTGGGGAGATGTGAAGATGGCATATTTAGCTGTAATGTTTGCCTCTGCAGCAATGAATATTGCATAGTTGTCGGTCTTGTATTAATGCAATGATTGAGTAAAAATCTTATGTCATTCACACGAACAAGTGAAAGTCGTTTCAATGTAAATAGCGGCTGAGAAGTCGGTCAAAATAGTTTTTGGAATACATTATCTACTTAAAACTTGTCTCATATTATTCTTCCCCAGATAGCCATTCCACACCATTGGCCACTCAGGACTTAGTGTGTACAACATTTTCGTTTGCAAAGAGAGATTTACATAGAGAATCATGCTGGTCCTCATGCACTGCACAAACTACCCTTGAAGGGCCTGTTGAAAGTCTGTACTCGTGTAACTATTTCTCCTTTATCTCTCCCCAGGCCTCCAAGAACACCTACGTGAAAGGTCTGCTGAAGATCCCCAAGGATGCGGTGGTGCTCATGGCTCAAGTCAGTCCTTTTCTGAGGAACATTTTGGACAAGTATGAAGATGAGAAAACCCCGCTTGAACACCATGGGAAAAATTGGAGAAAGAGCCACGCCAAGATGAAGGTGCCCCAGTCAGAGACGGACGTTGAGGAGCGGGTCTCCAAGGAGGGCTTCCGTCGGCCCTACAAGCAGCTTCTCACCTGGGCTATCCTGGTCAACAGGTAGGGGGGAACAGCTGCTCCTTGTGAATGGAGGAATAAACGAATGAATGTGTGAATAATGGTTGATTAATTGACGGGCGAATGAATGAACGAATGAATGAGTGGCTGAATGAGTGAATGAATAATGAGGGAATGAATGAACGAATGAATGAATGAATTAGCTATGTAAGGCCATTGATCAGGAAAATCACGAGAGGGGTTAGACTAAGAGCAAGTGAATTCATTATTTTCCCAGTCATTTGCCCTTTACGATGCCTCCTGAGGGTTGGGGGTGAGAATAGACCCACCGCGATTCCCTATGCGATTTGTAAGAGGCGAATAACTAGGGACACCGTGACTTGACTTGTGCATATTTGGAACTATTCTAGTGATTTTCGTGCTCAATGACCTTACATAACCTACAAAGTCGGATAGGCCGTAAAACTCACTCCATCCATCCATTGCCTGTTACGAATCCCGTGATGAGACACGGTGGGTCAGTTCTTACCCTCAAACCACGGGGGGAAGCTCCCCTTGAAATATATGTTTAGTCTGATGGAGAGATAAACAGCAGGCAGGAATACGGATAGACAAAACATGCGCATGGACGAAGTAAAGAAATGGACCTACAGTCAGAAAAAGGATTCAATGACAAAGAGATGGATGGATGGATGGATGAGTGGGTGGATGAATGGATGAGTGGATGGATGGATGGATGGATGGATGATTACGCTGGTTGGCAGATGAAGGAATTAACCGATGCACAGAAATAGAGCCAGACAGTGACGGGCAGACGGACATATGGGGGACTAGAGACAGATGAATGGACAGACGGTTGGCTGAACAAATGGACATTCATCGTGGCTGAGACTAGTGAATACAGTATATCTCTGTGTTCAGAATGACAAATGGATAGACAAGTACCCATATGAAGAGACAAATAGGCCGAAGCTCAGACAGGAAGAATAGATGGACAGATGGATGTAGGTCAACAAGATGGATGGATGGATAGACAAAGATACAAATAAATCAACAGTCATTCATACAGACGGACGAATGGAAAGATCGATGGACCGACGGACTGATTGACTGACTGACTTACACTCTGACAGACAGACAGACAGACAGACAGACAGACAGACAGATGGACGAACAGGCAGACAGACGGACGGAGGGACGGACGGACGGACGGACGGACGACGACGGACGGACGGATCGACGGACGGAGGGACGGATAGACGGACGGACGGACGGACGAACAGACGGACTGACAGACGAACTGACAGACGGACTGACAGACCTACGAACTGACAGACCAAAGGACTGACAGACCGAAGGACTGACAGACCGACGAACTGACAGACCGACGGACTGACTTACACTCAGACAGACAGGCAGACGGACGGACGGACGGACGGACGGAAGGACAGACAAACGGGCGGGTGGGCGGACGGACGGATGGATGGACGGACGGACAGACGGACGGATGGATGGATGGATGGATGGATGGACGGACGGACGGACGGATGGATAGATAGACGGACAGACAGGGTCAGCTTAGATAACATGCAGATAAACAACAGATTGAATGACAGATGTCAGTCAGGGTATTACCGAACTCTGCTGTTGCTGTCGACAGACTGGACATGGCTTTGTTCTTCTGGGAAATGGGTGAGGAGCCCATCACAAGTGCCATCGCTGCTTCGAGAATTTGTGGAAGCCTCTCGGCCTTGATCCCCAAGTTCGAGAGTGCTATCCGCGAGACCTTTGCCAAATCTAAAGTGTGAGTTCTAGGGCTTTCTCACTCTACCTGTCTTTCTTGGATACAATACATGTATAATACAATACCGTAGAATTCAATACAATACAATACAATACAACAAGTAAATACAATATGTCATTATTACTGCTATGCCACAATTTGTTTTACCCACAACATGCACCCAAAAACGGCATGAAGAACAGTGCATGATATGTCTCTTAAAAATCAATACAAATCCATGTACATGAGGTGAAGAAAAAAAGTATAGAGAGATATAGTTGTTGTGTTGTATTTTATTGTTTTCCATTGAATTGTATTTCTTGGTTGTGTTCGTCTCTGCATCCCCAGCTCCTTTTGTATGCTTCTACTTTTACCTTATGCTCTGATACTCCATCTGTACACCGCTACTCTCTTCCTATGCACCCATGTTTCCTCAGTATGCCTCTGGTCCTTCCCCATGCACCTTTGTTTCCTCTCTGAGCCTCTACTGCTTGTGTCTATTCCCCTTGTACGTGATACCTGTACCTAAACCTTTTGTATCAGCTCTGTCTTTTTGCCTACTTCTTCTATACCTCTCTGTGATGATTACTCTAGGCACTATGCTTCCTCTCCCAGTGCATGCTCCTGTTCCAACATGCCCACTCACTTTGCATGTTTCTTATTCCATAGCATGCTGCTTAACACTTCTTTCTCTATGACATGCTCCATGGTACTTCTACATGCTTCAGCACGCATTGCAAGCTCCTATCCTTAATTATTGGCTTCCACACCTTCTATCAACGAAACTTCATCAGCATATTTCTATATCCTTTTCCTGCTCTTGAAGACTTTCCATGTGCTTCCCATTCCTTCATTTCACAGGATCTTTGAAGACCTTGCAGTGAAGATGTCAGATGTACATCACCATACGGATCACGAGAAAACTTTTGTACTTCATCTATATGCTTCTAGACCCTTCTACACGCTTTTACTCTTTTAATGTTCCTTCACACTTTACATAACCCCACTCTCTCGGCATGCTTCAATTCTCTTTGCATGCTTGTTGAGACTTTCTCTATGTGCTCCTACTACTTCTTTCCTCAGGATGTTTGAAGATCTGGCAGTCAAGGTGTTGAATGAGTGTCACCGCATGGACCCCGAAAAAGCCATGATGCTGGTGGAACGCAAGTCGCCCATGTGGAGCAAGATGACTTGTCTGCAGATGGCCGCTTCTGCCAATGACCAGGCCTTTCTGGCCTCTGTGGCCTGCCAGAACTCCATCAACACCGTCTGGAAGCGTGGCATCCTCTCGCCTTGGCAAAGGGTAAGCGTGGCAGTCTGTTGCCCTGTCCGTGTGGTAGTCATTGCTGGTACAAGTGTAATGGATGAATGAGAGAGAGAGAAAGAGAGAGAGAGAGAGAAAGAGAGAGAGAGAGAGAGAGAGAGAGAGAGAGTCGTTGTGGGGGATAGGGGGAGGGGAAGAGAGGACGGCTGGGACAATGCAAATGCTGAAACTACTGTCTTCGTAGTGAAGGGTTACTCAGGAGTCATTATTTCATGCTGCCATTTCGCCACATGTTTCCCGTTGTCTGTTATCTTTGATGTTGCAAGGCTTGCTGTGATAAGAACCAAAGCTGTTATCCCCGTCACATGGAGCAAGGAATTAGTGTACTCTACATGCAATGTGGCACAGCTTAGGTCTTGTTGAATATAAGAACATTCAATTTTGAGCGTTGTTGTGCTTATTATGTTACTGCATTTATTTGCTTGTTTTTTTTAATACACTCTACTTTTCAAGCTAATATTTCAATCATTTTATGCAGGTTGGCCTAGGAGTCCTCTGTCCATTCTTCATATATTTCTTGGACTTCACCTCCATGGGAGGTGCAAGCTTCTCTGTTTGGCAGAAGATCAGGACTTTCTACTCGGCGCCGATCACCAAGTACAGCCAGTATCTGGTAAGCAGCAGTGCCAATGACATTTTTTTTCTGTCTGTTCCTTGCAGAGGATATGGCATTGTATTAGCCCAGCAGTAGAGCAGAAGCCAACAGCCATTAAACCTTAAAGAGAAGGGATGGAACGTGGTGGAATTGGCATCACTTGTCACATCTGTAAAATTCTACCAAGTGAGGTATATGAATCCTGTATGTAATGATGAGGCGAAACGTTTTGGACATAGATCATCATCATGGTGGTGATGGTAACATCTTCATTTCAAGAACAACCGGATCTATGCTCCTTCTGGTGGATTCTGGAAATGGCTCTGCAGCCCTATTGGAACTGCAGAGTCGAACGCAGATAGGACACTAGAACTCTGATGTCGCCAGTGGGACTGACGTAGCCATGCCTTGATGCTCTTGGGCGTGCTGCAGCTTGCTGTTTCACCTCTCGGTCTCCAAGTTGGTTGATGCTCTGTGAGTCAAAGCACTCCATCAGAGACGACCATGCACATGCCGCCTGCTGGAGTCCGTTGGGGTTTATCCTTCACCGCTTTATGTTTGTTTGAATGCAGTCTTTGTAGCGCTTGCTTGGGCTGCCTTGTTTCCTCCGCCCTGTGCGAGTTCACCAAGGAACACCTGTTTTGGTATGTTCTAGACGTCTTGAAATAAGGGATTAAATACGGGTTTTCTCTTCTCTTCCAATGGCACTTTGAGGTCTCCCATCATCTCTCAGAGTCATGTCGTGTAGTTTTATACCACGGGTGACGATAGCGATAGTAGACTAAGTCTCGTTAAGGGGGAGATGAAAGGGGGTGGACTCATGGGAGAAGACATTACTTTTCCACGTTGCATCCAAGACCGTTCGTAACATTGGACTGAGGTTTTGCAAGACTTGCAGTGGCTGCATGCTGTTTGGTTCTCATGAACCATATGTTGTGATCAAGAAACACAGTTCCACAGACAGACAGGCGAGCTCACAACGTCTACTACTTTCTGTGTCTGTGATTAGCACTGCTAACTCCATTTGTGTTCTTCACAACTGGCATTTTGCAAATTTACATGATTGCGACAAGAAGACGCGAGCTGATCAGGGGACGTTGCAGGAGATAACGGACATCGATCTGGCTTTAGTCGTTCTTCAGTGAACATCACGAGAAGTGCGATCTACTATATTGAATGTCTGTGGATCCAGGTTGCTGCTGCCTCAAGGCCGTATTACACGAGGCGATTCCACACGCTCCATACTGATGCTGTCCACATGACAAGAACTATCTCCCAACGCAGAGCAGTACTGATACTCTGGCTCCGCTGTTGCGTACCACGATTGGGTGCCATGCTAGAGAACGTCAGCGTGAAACGCGTGGAATCGCCTCATGTACTACAACCTTTATGGAGAGTCGGATCTCCCACGTGCGCTTGGCACGAGTTTCGTATAGTGAGCCGCACACGGACGGTCAAGTTCAGGATGCTGAGAGCAAGGGCCCCTGCATTGCAAGACAGCATGCACGCCTTCGATGCTGTCTTCATGGAATCGGTGGCAGGGCAAGATTCCTGCAGCAAGGAATAAGAAGGCTTCATGAGACCTTGCCCTCCCATAGAAGTATGTGAGCAAACCATACAAGATCCAACTTTAACCAACAAAATAATCAAAGATAGCTATTACGTGCTCTGTTATGGAACGACCAGATTGCTTAGGTAAGTAGTTTTCGATGACTCCTTGAAAAAGTGTAGAAAAGTACCGATTTCTATGAATGATACGACAATGAGAGATCACATGATCCAAACTTAAATCGAAGAAACACATCGACAACGACAAAGCATGGATCACCAAGTATAACCCATGCCTTGTAGTCTACCAGATTGCGAAAAGGAAAGTTCCATTCCTTGTTGCAAGATGATTTGCAGTTTTTGCTGAATGAAAATTCGAAGCAATTTATCGCTACTCTTGAAAATTAAACTATTAAAATGATACTTAAACCTCATTTGTAGGAAGATAAAGTTTATTGTTACTGTTTTACGAGCATGTCTAGTCTGTAAGGAAAAATCTGGATGTCTAGGTAGTTTCTTTTAATGTAAATGAGTCGTGCATTTAAATTATCCTGTCATTTCATTGGCAGTACATTTTAAAGTACACGGTTTTTCAGATTGCATGACTTTCGCTCTTCATTGCATTGAGGTTTTACGAAGCTATTTTGGCAACAAAACACTGTTTCAATGGTCGCCATAAGTGGAGTAGTTGTGCTATATCCGTACGCTTGGATAAATTTTTTGTGCTTGGCTGTGCAACGGGACTTGACGGGTACTCCTGTTGCAGCTTTGGTATTTCCTCTTCCTGATCCTCTACGTCTACATGATCCTGGTAGACTTCAAGGAGACGCCCAGCAACACAGAGTACTGCTGCATTTTTTGGATATTCACCTTCCTCATCAACGACGTCCACACGGTGAGGACAGGAAAACCTGACAAGTCTGGTTTGATCTGTTGAAATGTAATTTTGATTCTGCTCTGTCATCTGTGAGGAAAGTTCTGATAGAAATAGACGATGCATGCGCTTCAAGCACAGCTAACTTCCATACTCATTGCTGGCCTGTCAGTTGAATGCAACATTATTTTTACTTAATTCATGTTGTTACTTATAATTATATTGCACACTTGAACGTAATTGCCTATCATCTTGTGGCATTCAGCAGTAAATATATCGCAAAGCAATCTCTGTCCGCCTGCCTTCCTGGCCCTCTCTCTGTCTCTCTCTACCTCTCTCTGTCTCTCTGTTTGTCTGTTTGTCTGTTTGTCTGTCTCTCTCTCTCTCTGTCTCTGACTGTGTGTGTGTGTGTCTGTCTCTCTCTCTCTCTCTGCCTCTCTGTCTCTCTCTCTGTCTGTCTCTCTCTCTCTCTCTCTCTCTCTCTCTGTCTCTCTCTCTGTCTCTCTCTCTGTCTCTCTCTCTGTCTCTCTCTCTGTGTCTCTCTCTCTGTCTCTCTCTCTCTCTCTCTCTCTCTCTCTCTCTCTCTCTCTCTCTCTCTCTCTCTCTCTCTCTCTCTCTCTCTCTCTCTCTCTCTCTCTCTCTCTCCCTCCCTCCCTCCCTCCCTCCCTCTCCCCCCCAAACAAATAAACAAAACACGGACATAATCAGAAATATTTTATTGGATAATTGACTTTGAAATAAGTTTTTAAAATCATTTTGAACCTTTTCACTCGAGATTATGCACATGACAATTGTATTCACTGAGAGCTGGACGCAACGATGTCGTTATTAAGCTTTTTCCATGCAGACAAATAGGTAGCTTCTCTGAGTCCATGACACTTGTCAAGAAGAGGTAAAGATAAGTCTTTCATTATGTTCATATTCACTGTACGCACAAAGAACACGCGTGCCTAATAATATACGTTCCACTCGTCTTGATGCCAACTATTCATCGCTTTCAAAATGCGTTTCTCGTCAGTTCCTCGCCTTCCCGTCCCCAACACTCTGCGGGAAGATACGGGACTGGTTTGGGCTGTTGGAAAGACTGGAGTTCTTGAACGTTCTCACTGTGCTCGTCGCCTTCGTGGTGCGGTGGTGGCCTGAGCATCTGTTCGTTGCCAAGACAATGTACTGCATCAACGCCATCGTCTTCATTCTGGGCATCATGAAGATGTACACCGCCAACAGCCACCTGGGGCCCAAGCTCTATATGATCATCAGAATGGTGAGTTATATGAACTGCAACATTTTTGCTGAAACGGATGCTCGAAGTTTTCCTTGAATTACTAAGGTGACTGAGATGTTTGTTAAATGTTTGGACGATGATGTTTTGAGATGAAAGTTTTTTTAAAAGCTTTCACCCTCACAGTTTTGAAATGAATGTTGTATTTTGTGCTATGAACGGGGAGACTATGAGTATGATCACTAGAGTTGAAGACGGATCCACTGCATGACTGTTGCTCTTGACCTGCTTGTGAGTGGCATGATGAATGGGGATGATACATTCGTTAGTATTTCCAGAGAGCGTTGAACATGTTAAGAACATACAAAAGGCAAACTCTGTGTGTGTGTGTGTGTGTGCGTGCGTGCGTGCGGTGTATGTGTGTGTGTGTGTGTGTGTGTTTGTGTGTGTGTGTGTGTGTGTGTGTTTGTGTGTGTGTGTGTGTGTGCGTGCGGTGTATGTGTATGTGTGTGTGTGTGTGCGTGTGCGTGCGTGCGGTGTATGTGTGTGTTTGTGTGTGTGTGTTTGTGTGTGTGTGTGTGTGTGTGTGTGTGTGTATGAATGTATGTCTATCTGACTGCGTCTCGCGCTCTCCCTTGCTCTCCCTCCTACATTCCCTATGAAAGCTGCATCATGTCTACCCCACAGCTGAGTGAATTGTCGCTCTTCCTCATGGTGCTGGCGGTCGTCCTGCTTGCCTACGGCGTGGCCAGTCAGGGCCTGATGTACCCTCGTCGCATCCGCGACTGGGTCATCCTCAAGGATATCCTGTACTACCCGTACTGGCAGCTCTACGGCGAGATCTTCCTAGAGGAGATTGAGTGTGAGTTCCATTCAAAATGTTATGTTACCACCAATGAGTTTTATGTACTCTAATATGCAGAAGTTTCTTTGCTATAAAGGCTGTCACACGCGAGGCAATAGAAACAGGTTTTGAATCATGAAATACACATTCCCCGTGTGCGAGCGATATTTTCGTGGACTTCTGAGTCACAAGAATATAGTTCCTGGATTTGGACCAGTTCTATTTTTGTAGTGTTTGACGGGAAACACCTCAGTCAGCCAATTGGAACGCTCCTTGCCTTCGACGGTCGTTCTATACCCTCACATGAGTAAAAATTGACTGCTATTTTTTCTTCGGTTCGCATGCAAAACGTTCACTTGTTGTATTGCTCATTTGCTGACACGCGTACAAAGAAATAATAACAGTTTCGATTTGTCAAAACTATGTAGAATACATCAATAGTTCATTCAAATCGCTACAATACTCAAATTGAGATGTGCATCGGAGTCCGAGATGCGAGTCCACGATCGGGCCACCGACAGGGATGGCTTATTGTGTAGCCGAGAGGTTCGAGGAGTTTCACATGTGCGAACTACCCCAAAAATTTCTTGATCAGAGAAACTGAAAACACCGTGTTTCTGTTGTAGCGTGTGTGGCGGCCTTTAGGTAATAGGCAAACTCGTAGGATCCTAACACTCCAAACAGCTTTACTCTTCTGGCGTACACTGACCCTCTGGCTCCCTCAACTCTTGAGTGCGTTCGCATTGCTCTCTAGCGTGGTAGTTTGAATACTTCTCCCAGATCAACTATGGAGATCTCCACATTCACATAGCTTTTAATTGGCACTCAGAAACCTTCATCAGTGCAAGACACAGAATGCACACCTCTTCTTTATCTCATGTCTGCACTCGTTCTGCTTGCAGCGGACTCATTTTGTCTGGAAGAGGAGGCGGCCATGAACGTGACTGGGGTGCTGGCCAGCCACTGCCGGACTTCCCACTGGCTCGTGCCCATTCTGCTATGTGCCTACCTCCTTGTGGGCAATGTCCTCCTCCTCAACCTCCTCATCGCCATTTTCAGGTGCATAGACTTTGCATGGGGAGCTGGAATGTGCCCCCCTTCCTCTCTCTCTCTCTCTCTCTCTCTCTCTCTCTCTCTCTCTCTCTCTCTCTCTCGTTCTTTCTCTCTCTCTCTCTCTCTCGTTCTTTCTCTCTCTCTCTCTCTCTCTCTCTTTCTCTCTCTCTCTCTCTCTCTCTCTCTCTCTCTCTCTCTCTCTCTCTCTCTCTCTCTCTCTCTCTTTCTCTCTCTCTCTCTCTCCAATACGCCGATGGCATACAGTTCAGTTATTTTCTCTCTCTCTCTCTCTCTCTCTCTCTCTCTCTCTCTCTCTCTCTCTCTCTCTCTCTCTCTCTCTCTCTCTCTCTCTCTCTCTCTCTCCTCTTTCCTTGGATATAGTGACGCTTACAGGAGCTTCTTATATAGTGGGGGAAGTTGATGGAACTAGGGGGTTTAGAATACCACACTCCAGCATTAGGGGCACCTCAGGCTCTCAAAATTTCTGGAAGGCCATGAAGAGCAGATCATAGTGAGATGGTGAAGCATCGGTTTAGAGGCGGCCATCACTGCCACAAAGGGTTGCACAGTTAAAGATAAGATTATGTTATCCCATTTAGGAAGCTTTCGTCTAGGTTGTTTCGCTGATGTTGGTATGAATAGAAGAGTCTGTGAAGTTTGATTTAAAGACAACAGACAATTTCATATATTGATCATTGAAAAGAGTATGTATTGCCTTCTATTTAAAAGACAACAACCCATGGTTTCATGCCCCAGAGACATATTCATATTGAAGAGGATGTTCTTCTTTACGTTTGTTTGAAATTAATTGAAGAAGAGATGTGCGAACTTCAAACTCTGTTTGATGTTTCAATTTCCATATATGTCACAAGCTGAAAATATTCTGGAATATGCCTCGAAAGCTTTGCAGCAGATGTTTCCACCATAAATGGGAAGCATTGATGAATTCGAAACATTTGTTGTATTTCTTTTTTTTTAAAGGATTTTGCACTTGTATCATCATGATGATATAAAACATGTTTTAAGTTCATCTACATTGATAACTCCCCCCCCCCCCCCCCCTTTTTTGTGGCCTATTGCAACTCCCATAGCACCTCATTCATGCCTGTCTATTGTATCTTCTGCTTGCAGCCACGTGTTTGAGCTGGTGGAGAAGAACTCGGTGGATATTTGGAAGTACCAGATGTATTTCCTTGTGATGGAGTTTGACGTCAAGGTGGTCCTCTTCCCTCCCCTCAGCATCATCGCCCACATCTACCTTACCCTCAAGTGGTTCTTCAGGAATATGAGCTGCAAGAAGAAAATAGAAAGTAAGGCTCTGATGGGATCACTTTTTGCAAAATGAAGGCTGGTGATGACTCAAGTTTCTCAAATCTTTCACTGCGGCCAGCCATTCATATTTTCCATTCTAGCCAAATACATCCAAAGTTTATTTGAACTTGATGAACATCTGTATTGGATTGCAATATTTTATCAAACTTGGAACACACTTTTAGATATACAGGGTGTAAATGAATGATACTAAATAGGAAGAATGATAACAAACTAGGAATCATAACTTTGTGTGCAGTATTTAAGTCAGTTGGAAGCATCACTGGATATTCAAATTTAGGGACTTTGTTACTTGCCTGGCACCCTGAGAAACAGACAGAGTCACAAAAAGCACAGAAGTAGGAGGCACTGAAAACATATTTGGGCAACATGCTGTCATTTGTGCTAGGGAGGGGTGGGGTAAGGGTGGAAGGGAGGTGAGGTGAGGAGGGGAGACGTTTATCCCTCCAGGTTTACTGGAGGTCCTACAGACTTGATCCCTCCAGGTTTACTGGAGGTCCTACAGACTTTATCTGTCTGTCTGTGTGTGTGTGTGTCTGTCTGTCCCGACTTCACGGCTTATATCTCAAAAACTACTGGACGGATTTCCTTGAAATTTTGCACACTTACTGGAAGTTAGGTCCGATTCAATATTATCAAATTTTCAGACTCGAGGTTTGAAAAGAAAGTGACTTTTTTACATTTTGGTGTTGCAATGAAAACGATACAACAGACTCCATTTGCAAAATGTGTGACGTCATCATTTGACGTCGAATAACGTGACGTCATTTGCGAGGAGAGTTTTGAAGAGAATGGATCCTATATAGAATCTATGCGAGGAGAATAATTTCGAGAACATTGGTGAAGGAGAAAGAAGGATTTTCCCTCCAGGTTTACTGGAGGTCCTACAGACTGTGCCGAAACCTGGAGGTTCAGCGCCAGCGGTTTTTATCTGTCTGTCTGTCTGTCTGTCTGTCTGTCTGTCTGTCTGTCTGTCTGTCTGTCTGTCTGTCTGTCCCGACTCCACGGCTTATATCTCAAAAACTACTAGACGGATTTCCTTGAGATTTTGCACACTAACTGGAAGTTAGGTCCGATTGAATGTATCAAATTTTCAGAATCGAGGCTTGAAGAGAAAGTGATTTTCTAAGGTCGTATTCTCGAAATTACCGGTCGAAAAATTATTGAAATGACATTTGACGGCAAAGCCAAATTTGACGTCATTAATAGCATGACGTCATTTGCATGTACGATCTGAAATTCAGTCCCACTTAGAAGCTCAACAGGTCAATTGACGGAATAGCAGAAATTATGGGTATCCTTTTAGATTGACGTCATTTGCGAGGAGAGTTTCGGGGAATCCATGCAAGAATGAATAATTTCCAGAACGTTGGTGAAGGAGACAGAAGGATTTTTTACGATGCGGGTCGTTTCGTTTCGAAAATGTAAGCCATGAACAGCATTCATTTATCAAAGATGTATGTTGAATGCATCAATAGTTCTCTCGAGAGGTTGCGGGTTCGAACCCGGTCTTTTTTTGTTGTTGTGCCGAAACTGGAGGTTCAGCGCCAGCGGTTTTTATTGATAATAACCTTTCTTTCGTCCTGAAATGAATACATGGGGGGCGAATTTCATATGATGTTGCTGCTGTACAGCACCTAATGACAGTTTTACTCCTCAGTAGGCGAGGCAATGCAGCTGAAGCAGCCCGTCAATAAAACCATGCAGCTTCAAACACAGTGCCTGTCAGTTGTTAAGCAATTGCAGGCAGGCACCTTAACCACTAAATTTGATCTCCAGCCATGCTAAAGCTTTGACGTGTGAAGATATATTGCATTTGATCAATAAGCGCATTTTGAACTGTTACATTTGTTATGTGTTATCTCATTAGCTACACTTTCGGGGTAATCTTAAATTTCAAATGCATGCTTGTGTTGCAGTGATGCAGTTCCAGCGGCACCACCTGCTGTACCTGCAGCTCTTTGAGAAAGAGATGATGGCCAACTACCTTCGCAAATCCAAGGCCAGCGACATGAACTCGCTCGAAGGAAAAATCAGTCAGCTTCAGAAGAGGTTGGCAAAGTTCTGCCAGATTAACCCCTACATTGGCAACTTATGGAAATTGACTTCAAAATGTAAAGTGCATTAAAAATTACCTTTGAAGTACCATGAAGAAAGAAAAGTATGTGCTTATTGGCTGCAGGGAAGTGTTCCCCAGCGTGACAGATTAAAGTATTCTGCACTTTAGAATATGATAGCTGATTGTTAAGCATTTATAGGAAGAGATGTTCTGAAGTGTTGATGTTTCATGCCAAGATGTGTTGGACGAAAAAAATAACTGGAGGCCATATCAGTTTATATACCATCTTGCCATTTGAAATAAGATACAAAAATGGTATTGATTAATGTTTGATTATTTATCTTACATTAATGAATGTGGGGATGTTATGTTTATATTGTTGTCTATTGTTTATATCATTTCAATCGCCATACTAATCATAATCATCATCACCACCACCCTGTGGAGGAAGGTGTGTGTGTGTGTGCAAGCGTGCATGCATGTGTGCATGCGCACGTGTGTGTGTGTGTGTGCATGCATGCGTGCATGCGTGCATGCGTGCGTGTGTGTGTGTAAGAATAGACCCATCACGTCTCCATATTTCATTCATGAAAGGCAAATAACCAGAAAACTGAGTCTTGATTTTATCTTACTCTAACTAGAGCTCGTGATTTTCGTGATCAGTGGCTTTACATTACCTGTAATGATAGAACGTAAAACTTCCATTTTTATTAATAACCACCATTATCATCATCATCATCATCATCATCATCATCATCATCATCATCATCATCATTATCATCACCACTGCCACAACACCCACTACCGCCACTCAAGAGACCTCTTTGTGGACTCCATGCTTTCTGCACCTGCCTTCCAGGGTGGACGAGCTGACCAACACCAAAGAGGACGAGCTGCTGATAGACCAGACACAGGGTGACTATGAGGGGACCCGCACCCTACCTGCCACCCTTGAAAAATATGTTACCACAGGAACTCCCACCACCATCCCCGCCTCCAGCTGGCCCCGTGTGGAGGATGTGCTCAAACTGAAGAAGGCGGAGGAGGAGAAGAAGCGGGAGGTTGAGGAGGAGAAGCTGATGGAGGCTGAGAAGAGAGAGCAGCACTCGGATGTGAGTTTGGTTTATCAAGTGACCTTATGATCAGGATTGAGGAGAAATTTAGGGAAAAGCAGTTTTACTCTCTTCAATTTCACTTATTTAGATTCGTTCTAAATAGAACAGTTTGAAAAGCAGCTTTGCTTTATCAATTTTTTCCCAATTTCACATAGATGATTTTTAGGCATGCAGATCAGAGATAAAGGTGCATGTTTAGCCTACTGATTAAAAATACACACAACTATTTCAACATGGAGTTATAATAAGCAATCCTGTAGAGAGAATGGAGGAGGTTTGAGACTAATGTATGGGTGATGGGTTATCACCACATGTACCTCTTCGTTTGATTCTATTCTGACTTTGCTCTGTGTAGAATATTCTGATGTGGCTATTGTTTCCGTGGCTTGTTGTTTCTGCCTTGAAAAGTGATTAACCATTTACTGCATCTTAGTTCTGAGTGAAATTTTCAGAGGACTCCTGTGGCTTTTTCTACATTAATAAAGAATTTTACAGGACAGAAAAAAAATGAGTATTGAATGTAAATATTGCCTTTAATCAAAGGCTGATATGTTTAAACAGAACATGCAGTTCAGTATGAATAATTGTAACTGTCATTACGATTCATGTAAATGCGGTTATATGATCACTCTTTTCGAGCTCAATTATTGCTCTCAGTATGTCAGATAATTATGACATATCGGATTTTATCTAATTCGTCCATTACATTGTTTATTTATTTGAGACAGACATTTTATGTCTAATCGGCTCAACCAATAAATCAATCATTTTTCAGGATGGGGAAGACGATACCTCCAAGAAGAAGAAAAAGAAGAAGAAAAAGAAACACCACAAGAACGAGGCACAGGAAACTGACAAGGATGTGAAAAAACTGAATTTCAATATTCTCTCAGGGGACGTCAAGCCTGAAATAGAGAAGGAAATCATCTCCCCAGCGACCCAGCATTCCCGTTCTAACCTCTTCCCCTTGGCTCAGGGCATGCAGACTCCCGCCCCCCTCCCCATGCCTTTCCGTACCCCCACCCCAAGCTATGACGTGAGTGAATACTATGAGAGCCGTCCATCTTCTGCAGCATACCAGAGCTACAAGTCAGTGCCCATGCAATTCCCCATGAACCTCGGTGACAGGCAGCCACGTCAGCAGTGGCAATACGACTCGGAATCTGAGCCAGAAAGCCAGGTAGCCGTTGTGGGCACCAGTCGCCACCAGTTACAGAAAGGACATCAGCAACGACGCAAGTTCTTTGAACTAGAGAAACGTCTGAACCAGCTGGAGCGGGTCAACCGTCAGCAGATGAGGCAGGACAAGAAGAAATTGAAAGACAAGAAACTGAAGCAGCAAAGAGATCCAAGCCTTAGTGACTCAAATAACTGAGAGACAAAGATGTCTAATGACGGAATGGGGTGATTTCAGTGACTGAGAGACTAAGGAGGCTGCTAGAGGGCCACTGAGGGGAAGAGTTAGTCTCCATTTACTGAAAGACTATGGAGGCTGTAGGAAGCTCTCTAAGAGGAAGAGCCTTTATGATCTCAACCACTGATAGCCTAAGGTAGTTTGCTGTCTTCAAGAAAAATGGAAAGGTATTTTGAGAAGGTGAGGTAGTCTTCAGAAAGAAATATGTGTATGGGAGAGATCCTACAGTTGTATCACAAACGGCGAACACAGTGTTAACTTTTCTGAGACAGACTAATATTAAAGGATACCAGTTGTATGACTATGGAAGAGCCTATTTTGATGTTGAGAGAGTAGTGTGTGTGATTTAAGCTGAAAGTTTAAAATTTGGTGGACCTGATTCAACATTTTTGTCCCTATGTTGGTGGACCCAATTATCCATTCCCTCACACACACACATACACACATGCATGCATGCACATGCACACACACAAACACACACACACACACACACACACACACACGCACACACACACATACATCTCCACCCTCTTCATGATTACTAGAAGTTTGGAAGGTTGCTCTTCAACACACCAAATCAGTGACTTTGTTGATTCAAGGCATAGTTTGACTTGGAGTAGCATACAGAAACTGGAACAGGGTCTAAATACATTTATTGCAACTGCATCACATGAGCTGTGAACTTTCCACATCCTGCACTGCTTTTAATGGGGAACAGCGGTCTAAACAAATTGTTGTCAGAGAATCGTTTTTGAAATAGTTTATCAAACAACAGCAATAACTACAACAACAACAAGTAAAAAAAGTGTGAACCAATACGTTGTCCATGTTGAATAAAGGGACACCATATTAGAAGTAGCAGTAAAGTCGCATTTGTTTTTGTTTGTAACAACAAAGTTGCTTAGGCCTGAAGAATGATCTATTTTATCTGGCTAGATTTGATGTAATAGTGAAAGGTTTATGCCAATGGCATATTTTGACAGAAAAGAATGATAAAGTTTGAATTTCGTTAAATCAGTGTTGTATGAGAAGATGGCAGATGCAATCTAACTTTACAATCATTCAAAACATACATGATCTTGTCACTTTTGCTGGTCATGTGGTGTGCTGTTATTGCCTCATCGTGTGATACCAATATATATATGACAATGCTCCTGTATTTAAGGGGGCACATGGCGTAGAAAACGGGGGTATCAGAAAAAAATTCATTGCTCAGCAACTGTTTTAGCTATCTTAATGAAACTTTGCACATAATACAAACACACAACAAGGATAATTCACATCAATTTTTATTGTTCTAGATTGAATAGTTTTTGTTATATAACACAATCACTGAAAAAATGCACGTTACAATTTTTGACCCCCTACCAAACTACAAGGATCACACTTTATAGGATCAGCAATGGTTATGTACAAAGAAGAAGACCTATATTGTGCTATAAAACATTATAAATGTATTTATAACACTTACAAATATTTTTGGTGATGAGTGGCATTTACACATGCCGGCAGCGTTTTTTCATGTGTAAATGCCACTCATCACCAAAAATATTTGTAAGTGTTATAAATACATTTATAATGTTTTATAGCACTATATAGGTCTTCTTCTTTGTACATAACCATTGCTGATCCTATAAAGTGTGATCCTTGTAGTTTGGTAGGGGGTCATAAAATTGTAACGTGCATTTTTTCAGTGATTGTGTTATATAGCAAAAACTATTCAATCTAGAACAATAAGAAATTAATGTGAATTATCCTTGTTGTGTGTTTGTATTGTGTGCAAAGTTTCATTAAGATAGCTAAAACAGTTGCTGAGCAATGAATTTTTTTCTGATACCCCCGTTTTCTACGACAATGCTCCTGTATTTAAGATTTTGCATCAAAAGGTTAGTTTTTCTGAATTTTTCCCCTGGCAAGGATGATCAACATACTTGTGGTACAGGCAATGCTGTGAATAGCTCAAAGAACCTAAGGAATGCTATCACTCTTTGGGAGACACTTTTACTCACAGTGAAAATGACTGTTATTTCTCCACGGGTTGCTCAACTTTTCTTTTTATATACTGTTTACATATGTGTTTATATGAAACCCTTTGTTGCTTATGTAATATGTTGTTTATCTAAAAATTGTGATTTGTTCCGTTTGTTATTCTTCAAATCAAACTCTCTTTTTGTTTCTTGTCAGATGCATTTTGAGAACACTTATTGAAATATTGACAACTGTGATATTTTCATGTATTGTTATATACTCCACATCAAAGTGTATGTTTTCTCTCTGGTTATCCATATATAGAAAGGAAGAAGCATAGGTTATTAATGAGGATAAGTATTCATAATACTCTTTTGCTTTTGAAATAATTTGGAATGAATGAATACATGTATATCTTGCCTGCAAATGGTAAAATCCTAAATAGTAAAGTGTTCAGTTGATATACTGTTCAGAAGAGCTCAGTATTGGGTACATTTGAAAATGTGTTATCAAGTAAAAACCAACAAAGAATTTGTCTGAAAACAAGTAGTTGCCAATAAGCATACTTATTTTCATTCCCCTCATCAACTGCTTCTGGCATTTCAGTGAGCTTTGAAATGTGGTGGGATGGCTGATTCTTGTCTTTTTGTATTTCTAATTTTAGTGGCAGGAGACTTTTGCCTTTGTTATGGAACAACCGTGAGAACTGAACATGCACACACCCTCCCACTTCCCCCCTTCCTCCACCTTCCCCCCACCCCACCCCCACCCAACATCCCCCACCCCCACCCCACCCACCCACCCCTAGCTAAATCCCACACTTCAATATCACTGTCCTT
This sequence comes from Theodoxus fluviatilis, assembly GCA_034096865.1. Classification (NCBI taxonomy): domain Eukaryota; kingdom Metazoa; phylum Mollusca; class Gastropoda; order Cycloneritida; family Neritidae; genus Theodoxus; species Theodoxus fluviatilis. The sequence goes on from JAWQFJ010000446.1 coordinate 77,701, forward strand.
TTCCACTCCCGTGTTTTATCCCGGATCGAAACTCATGGTGCCTATTTACTGTCAATAATTGGCAGTTTAAATTTGCTTGTTTCATAGAAATGGACACAGGGATGCATGTCCTAGTGGCTGAAAGACCATGTTCCCACATACTGGAAATGTATTTCTCATTCACTCCTTCATTGTGCCAACTGCTGACACTTGAAATTCAGTGCTTTTGTACAAGTTCTCAACAACTATAACTTGATCTGATGCATTTGTATAACTGGATATGGAAATGTCTGACATTTATAGGGGCACCAGAAGTATTGCCTGAACTTTTCTCAAATTTAAATGGTGCCTCTGGCTCTGATATTTCTTTTGCTTGTAACACAAATTATCTGTAAAGTTGTTCTGCAAGCATATTAATGTATTTTGACTTTCATTTTTGACAGTGTGATAATACAGTTGCGCCACATCTGGGAGGTAAAGAAGGATAAATACTCTATGAAAACTCAACAATGGTTGGTGACATTTATGAAGTGGGTTTCTTTTCCACAGTTTTTATGTGTCCATTGCAGGGTCTTAGGTAGTTACATCCATTATCACAACTGATTTTGCTGCTTTGACTACAATGTTACACACATGACAGTTTTTACTCTATGATGTAATGAGCATAATATGTTGATGATTCCTATAAGCTCAAAGAAAAATTGTACATGCTCTTTACACATGTTTATTACTGTTGTTAACTTTTGAAACGTGTTGTGTATCATTGTATAATGTTTATACCTGTGCCACTCTTTTTAGTCATATTAATAGCACATATACTTACGTATTTACAGAAGTTACAGATGAATGTTGATTCTTAAAGATGATTTTTCATTTTAACAATCCGTCCTCAAAACGTTTCCATGAAAAATACAATGTCCTAGGTATGCAGGTATAATGAATCCACTATATCTTGATAGATTAATCTGCACACTAATGATGAACATATGATATACAGAGACTTGTCATGGGCTGCTTATGAAATTAATGCAAAATGCCACAAGTGTAGACTCAATTTACAATGCACATGAAATTTGTAGACTTTGTAAGTGTGGGTATATGCATATGTTGCCTTAGGTTAGCTGAATATTTTATGTTAATGACTTTCCTGTTTACAGTCTGAATTGATTAGAGAGGTGATGGTTATTACTGCAGGCTGAGTGTGAGTTTGACTGATGAATCAGTCCAACTCTGACAAAGCAACGTGTGATATCTCTTGTTTGATTCATAGTGTGCATTTTACCTGATGTCAGTGTACACTGAACATGTTGTCAATGGAGAGGACACTGGTTGATCTTACGACTTCATTTCACTCGTGAAATGCCATTTACTTAATAGAAAGGATGCCATCAATCAGATCAGCAACAAGAGCAGTTGCTTCTAGTATGGAGGTTTCTTTTAATGTCATCTGCATATGGAAAGATATAAACAACCGCAAATAAATATATGTAAAACACTTGATTCTTATGTATCCTTTATGAAACATTCACTTCTACAAGATTATGCATGCTCAACTGCATACTCATTGTGTCTTACAGTGTGTTTGTTTTAACTTTAAAAAATGTGTGTGTGTGTGTGTGTGTGTGTGTGTGTGTGTGTGTGTGTGTGTGTGTGTGTGTGTGTTTAATGGGATCAAGAAGGCACTATTGAAAAGTACAGATAGCTTGCTTGTAGTATCAATGAAACATGAACCCATCTGGGAAGACCTCTGGCTGCGTATAGGTCTACGCACTCATAAATGAACAATGACGTAGGCGTAATAGTTATGTTGTGAAGGTTCTAGATCGTCGCGGCATGGTTTGTTTGTTTATATCGGTCAGGTCATTGTCCTGGCATGCGATCCAGTC
>JAWQFJ010000447.1:0-32500 GCA_034096865.1 Theodoxus fluviatilis
CCGCAAAAGGAAGAGGCGCAGAGACGTGGTGGGTCTATTCTTACCCCCAACCCAGAGGGGCCGCCATGTACAGACACGTGTGGAGGAGGTTCTCCTCTGTCATTTCAAACAAGGCTCCACAACAGTGCTGTTGTATGAAGACAAATTCAGGGAAGGTGTAAATGGATGCCTAGAAACGAAAGAGAAATGCTCACTGGATGGATGGACGGACGGACGGACGGGCGGACGGACGGACGGACGGATGGACGGACGGACGGACGGACGGACGAACGGACGAACGGACAAACAACCGGACGAATGGACGGACGAACGGATGGACGGACGGACGGAATGGACAGATGGATGGACGGACGGACGGACGGTCGGATGGATGGAGTTTTACGCCATATATCCCTCTGTATGCTATGTAAGGAAATTGATCATGAAAATTATGAATGCAAACCTCGATGTCCCTGGTCATTCGCCTCTCACTAATCCTGTATAGGAGGACACGGTGAGTCTGTTCTTACTCCTGTCCCACAGGGGGATAGTGAGGACTGACTTGGGGTTCAAGTCAGTACACCTGTGTGGCGTGTGCACAGGAACGGCATGGTCCAAAAAGGAAAAGGGCACGCCTTCGTCCCTAGAGCTCCACCAGAGCAGACCTCTGTTGGTCAGAGGATGCCTGCATAGCATAAACAGGCGCGCTACTGCAGTGGGCCCCGAATACTCAGTAGCCACTGTTCTAGCTTATTAACCCTTTATCTCCTCACACAGGGGAGTTCATTTTTCAAAATGTCAAAGAACTTCCAGTAGGTATTTATAAAAGGCGGGGATATAGGGCAGCAACTTGCACTGCGAGTGTTAAAGGGTTCAAGGGTTAGAAGAGCGTTAGCAGCCTTCCCGGCTTGTGCACTGCAAAGTCGTAGTCACAAACCAAAACTATGGACTGCTATTGAATAGAGGTGGCGTTTAATATATTACAAAAACAAAAACTGCCGTGAACGCTGTTACCTACGATGCTTTGACAGCGCAATCTTCACTGACCTAGAAATCCAATGCGCAATCAACTAATCACCCAACGTTTGCTTCAGGAGCATGGATATTAATGGAATCAAGTTTAGTCAATGTATGGCAAAAATCATATGCAATCAATTAAAGAGAAAAGCTGAATCACTCTTCAGCAATAATAGATCTACCTATTGCAGTTCACACTGAACGGACGAGATGAAGGTAGCACGCTAAGTTATGTAAAAAAAATTTCCTTCCCAAAGTGTTGCTGCCGACCCAACGGAAGACGGGCGAGGAATGGCATTTGATTCCACCGCAGACGTCTCTAAGGGGCAATTACCAGAGTGGTCGTTAATAAATAAAGGGCAAACATAATGTATCATCAGCCCATGCTAATGGAACAGGAGTGGCCAGGCTGGACATAAGACCGATAATGGGTGGCCGTTGTGAAAGGGCCGCACTGTAGAAAGGTCATACTGTGGAAGGGCCGCACTGTAGAAGGGTCGTACTGTGGAAGGGCCGCACTGTGGAATGGTCGTACTGTGGAAGAGCCGCACTGTAGGAGAGTCGTGCTGTGGAAGGGCCGCACTGTGGAATGGTCGTACTGTGGAAGGGCCGCACTGTAGGAGGGTCGTGCTGTGGAAGGGCCGTGCTGTGGAAGGGCCGTGCTGTGGAAGGGCCGTGCTGTGAATGGGCCGTGCTGTGGAAGGGCCGTGCTGTGGAAGGGCCATACTGTGGAATGGGCCGTGCTGTGGAAGGGCCGTACTGTGGATGGGCCGTGCTGTGGAAGGGCCGTGCTGTGGAAGGGCCATACTGTGAATGGGCCGTACTGTGAATGGGCCGTGCTGTGGAAGGGCCGTGCTGTGGAAGGGCCATACTGTGGAAGGGCCGCACTGTAGAAGATTCATACTGTGGAAGGGCCGCACTGTAGAAGGGCCGATCTGTGGAAGGGCCGGACTGTGAAGGGCCGTGCTGTGGAAGGGCCGTGCTGTGGATGGGCCGTGCTGTGGAAGGGCCGCACTGTAGAAGGGCCGTACTGTGAAGGGCCGTACTGTGGAAGGGCCGCACTGTAGAAGGACCGATCTGTGGAAGGGCCAGACTGTAGAAGGGTCATACTGTGGAAGGGCCGCACTGTAGAAGGGCCGTACTGTGGAAGGGCCGCACTGTGGAAGGGCCGCACTGTAGAAGGGCCGCACTGTGGAAGGGCCGTACTGTAGAAGGGCCGCACTGTGGAAGGGCCGCACTGTAGAAGGACCGATCTGTGGAAGGGCCGGACTGTAGAAGGGTCATACTGTGGAAGGGCCGCACTGTAAAAGGGCCGTACTGTGGAAGGGCCGTACTGTAGAAGGACCGATCTGTGGAAAGGCCGGACTGTAGAAGGATCATACTGTGGAAGGGCCGCACTGTAAAAGGGCCGTACTGTGGAAGGACCGCATTGTAGAAGGACCGATCTGTGGAAGGGCCGTACTGTCGAGGGGCCCTGCTGCGGAAGGGCCGTACTGTGGAGGGGCCGTACTGTAGAAGGGCCGTACTGTGGAAGGGCCGTACTGTAGAAGGACCGATCTGTGGAAGGGCCGGACTGTAGAAGGGCCGTACTGTGGAAGGGCCGTACTGTAGAAGGGCCGTACTGTGGAAGGGCCGGACTGTAGAAGGGCCGTACTGTGGAAGGGCCGGACTGTAGAAGGGCCGTACTGTGGAAGGGCCGGACTGTAGAAGGGCCGTACTGTGGAAGGGCCGCACTGTAGAAGGGTCATACTGTGGAAGGGCCGCACTGTAGAAGGGCCGTACTGTGGAAGGGCCGTACTGTAGAAGGGCCGTGCTGTGGAAGGGCCGCACTGTAGAAGGGCCGTGCTGTGGAAGGGCCGCACTGTAGAAGGGCCGTACTGTGGAAGGGCCGCACTGTAGAAGGGCCGTACTGTGGAAGGGCCGTACTGTGGAAGGGCCGCACTGTAGAAGGGCCGTACTGTGGAAGGGCCGGACTGTAGAAGGGTCATACTGTGGAAGGGCCGTACTGTAGAAGGGCCGTACTGTGGAAGGGCCGGACTGTAGAAGGGCCGTACTGTGGAAGGGCCGTACTGTAGAAGGACCGATCTGTGGAAGGGCCGGACTGTAGAAGGGCCGTACTGTGGAAGGGCCGTACTGTAGAAGGGCCGTACTGTGGAAGGGCCGGACTGTAGAAGGGCCGTACTGTGGAAGGGCCGGACTGTAGAAGGGCCGTACTGTGGAAGGGCCGGACTGTAGAAGGGCCGTACTGTGGAAGGGCCGGACTGTAGAAGGGTCATACTGTGGAAGGGCCGCACTGTAGAAGGGCCGTACTGTGGAAGGGCCGGACTGTAGAAGGGCCGTACTGTGGAAGGGCCGCACTGTAGAAGGGCCGTACTGTGGAAGGGCCGGACTGTAGAAGGGTCATACTGTGGAAGGGCCGCACTGTAGAAGGGCCGTACTGTGGAAGGGCCGCACTGTAGAAGGGCCGTACTGTGGAAGGGCCGCACTGTAGAAGGGCCGTACTGTGGAAGGGCCGCACTGTAGAAGGGCCGTACTGTGGAAGGGCCGCACTGTAGAAGGGCCGTACTGTGGAAGGGCCGTACTGTGGAAGGGTCGCACTGTAGAAGGGTCATACTGTGGAAGGGCCGGACTGTAGAAGGGCCATACTGTGGAAGGGCCGTACTGTAGAAGGGCCGTACTGTGGAAGGGCCGCACTGTAGAAGGGCCGTGGGGTGCATTCCGAGTCGACGCTGGCTCATGACCGCAAACAAGGGTTGATAGCACAACAGTAACCATTGCTGCCCTCACAGGTACCCGATCTAACTCCTGGGTGAGGAGAAGCACTCTGAGCAAAGCACCTTGCCCAAGGATGCAACTCTAGGATCCGCGTAGCTTCGAACGCCGCGCTCGCTGGCCGCAAGCGTCAACAGGTGGCGCGCTCTCACTCCTCGGCCCAGAGCCCCGGCAGTTACAAACCGAGCTCTGAACCCTTACATACGTTCTCTATGGCGACCGTTGGTTTTGATGGAGATGAACTCACTATCAGTCACTGCCTGATATGGACTGCTGGGACGAGATGGGAACTAAGCAGCTGATGTGTACGTGAGGCCCTTGGAACATTTGCTGTGAAAACGTGCCACACCAGAAAGCTTATGGAATACGTCGAAGATAAACGGATCGACGTCCATACTTTGGTTAGTGTCGGAGTTTGTGTAATACGAGGCGCTAATGGAGTGAGGATACTGGACTGTGATGGTGCCACCACGAAACTTTACCTGACAAAGCCTGGCAGGTTGGACATAAGTAGTGGCTGCTCTGAGGTTATTCAGGCGATGACCGAAGCGTGAACTCCCGTGTGCCGTGTTTCAATGATTAATGCATGCAGATCACAGGCGGTTCAGCATATAACACCCTCTCAAATCATCATCATCATCATCGCTGTCATCATCGTCGTCGTCGTTGTCATGATGGTCGACGTAAACATCACACACTACTGTTACCACTTCTTCCGCTCCTGTTACCAACACCATCATAATCATCATCGTCATTGTCGAAACCGTCGTTGGCAGCTCTGTCGATGTCGTCATCAAAAATATGTTTTCCGGGGTGTGATACTTGGCTGAAGACACGCTTGTGTGGAATCTGTGCGGTTGTGCGCATGCGTTTCATAAGAGAAGATGCACATGTAGTTGTATGTGTGGATGTATGAACGTGCGTGCCTCTGCTTGGGTGTGTGATATTGACCCGCGGTCTGTGTGTTAGTGTGTTTCATTTGTTTTAACCCCGGGCATTTATGTGCAAAGGTTCGCTGAATCTTTGACTTGTATCTTCCCCCATTGATGGCGGAGACATCACAGTAGCTCACGCACAGTGTAAGCCTACCATGACTAAGGTTAGGCTAATGAGTGTTGTTATCTATACAAAATACAAAATAATCCACAGGCAGAGTTGCCATTGTGACCGGAGAGGCTTTTCCTCTGGTCGAGTATCGCAGCTGCTGGTCTCGGGTTTCCGGTGCGGGCATTGGCGTTGGCGCTCGGGCACACGCACGTTGCTTCGCTTGACATTTGTGTCGGCGCCACTTTTCCCTCTCCTGGGAGACAGGGTGTGGCAGCAACTGTGCCTCCCCAGGGATGAAGGGCTGTCCATCCATCATGTGCAAGTCACTTCGGTAGCGACCTCTACTCCCTGCACGATCCAGCGACATTCAGGACCCATCCCGTCCGCTACAGACCATTTGTTTGCTAATTCAATGACCAAGCTTCTGCACCCTCCTGGCTGGACCAAAGCAATTGCTCAAAGCAAACGCGGCTGGTGATTGGCTTTCAGGAAACCCAATCGAGGCAGGACGATCCAGGCATCGTTCAAATTCCTCTCTGCGCAGATTCGACTCCAACGTCCAAGCAGTTTTAATGCGACGGCAGCCATCGTCAGCGCCTTGTATTACTCGCTGAAGAGGCGACTGACTTTGGTGCCTTGGCTGTGTGTGTCGTTTGCCTGGTCTTTGCTTGCACGGCAAGAAGTCACGTCTCAGCCATGGCCATCCTGTGGTTTGGACGCTGAGCTGTTGACGCTGAGCGTTAGGACTCTCAAGAAGATCAAGCAGCAAGGAGCAAGGCACTGACGTCATCCAGCCGGGGTCCTCAAGTAGTGCCAACCACCACGTCAACCAGTGTGCCGAAGACCTCTATGACTGTCACTGCCACCGTGTTTGGGAAGAAAACTTGTCTTGCAGATGTCCTCCATTTGTGTCACTCAGCAAACCGAAATTCATGGAACGTGTCCATATGAGCTGGTCGCTGTACGTTTATTGTGTTGCCGCTTTTAGCGTCCAGCGCACAAAGAGCGAATCATATTGTGTGTTGCAATATTGACACCTAGTGAATCCCGAGTATCTCTGGCAAGCTAACGAGGTTTGTCTCTTTGGAGGCATTTAGCTAAGTCTCGAAAATCTCCCTCGAAGGCTGTTAAGTTCATATTACTCTGAATCGTTGACAGAAGATAAAACGTTTGGAGGAATTTTCAAACATGTGCACATGCAAGATAATTATGAAGGCGTCCTTCTGTGAGAGAGGCTTTTAGTTTCCTAGTAACATGAGCATGCATTAGACTCGTCTGCTGTTTCAATTTACTGGCGTCCACGCCTGTGTGACTGATTCATAAACTCTTACGAACAGACCACCTTTCCGCATAGCAAGTGACAGCAGTGTCTACATGGAGCACTCTCAGGAGACCTCCACGAATCTTTTTACGGTCTCACTAGTGTCTCTGGGTCTCTTTGATTTCTTCTTAGAATCTCTTGTTCTCTGCAGTTTTTGGCTGGGATCTCTGGCAGCATTGCACACGCTATAGACGTCCATTGACCACGCAGCCTATTTGTGAGTTTGTGTGAAGGGCAAGTCCGCACATAAGAATTAGCTGGGGGCAGTGGCGGTAGATATCTTTGTTGCGATCGCAGATTCGTCGTCCAGCACAAACCATTGACGTTTGGACAGATCACGTGATATCGTCGTGCGGGACTGCCACAACCTTGGGCTTTAACAATGTTTTAATCGTGGTGACGTCACTTTTCACTCGAGAAGCGTAGTTAGCAGCCACATCAATAAAGCAACAGGAACGGAGCTCACACCACGTCATAGGTAACAACCATTCGAAAAAATGCGGATGATGGATTCTTCAGAGAGAAACACCGTATCGTGCTGTTTGTTTTAAGTCTTCACCTATGTTAACAAGGATTTTGTGTAGACTTTGCTCGTTAGAATCTGCATCTGAGATTGCTGAACAGCGGAACTGTATCTACGGTGGCGTCACCGAGAAGTAGAGGGACCGGGAATAGCAAGGGGTGTTGCGCAATTTGGAGGAGGATTTTTCCCATTTTTGTGTTTAAGACGGAACGTTCAGATTCAAAGAACGACTTTTCGCAATATTTTCCTTTGGGGTTATATGATTACCCTGATGTCCCACAACTGAAAGACTGTTCTCGTCGTTTTGCTTGGGACTTTGCGTTGCCCTGACCCGGTGCCGTGGGAGAAGGAGGTCTTTGTGGGATTGAGGGCATCCGACACGGAGCTGTGGGAGAAGGAGGTCTTTGTGGGATTGAGGGCATCCGACACGGAGCTGTGGGAGAAGGAGGTCTTTGTGGGATTGAGGGCATCCGACACGGAGCTGTGGGAGAAGGAGGTCTTTGTGGGATTGAGGGCATCCGACACGGTGCTGTGGGAGAAGGAGGTCTCTGTGGGATTGAGGGCATCCGACACGGAGCTGTGGGAGAAGGAGGTCTTTGTGGGATTGAGGGCATCCGACACGGAGCTGTGGGAGAAGGAGGTCTTTGTGGGATTGAGGGCATCCGACACGGAGCTGTGGGAGAAGGAGGTCTTTGTGGGATTGAGGGCATCCGACACGGTGCTGTGGGAGAAGGAGGTCTTTGTGGGATTGAGGGCATCCGACACGGAGCTGTTCCCAACGAACGGGCCTGACGGTAAAGCAAAGGCGATGAAGCAAAGATTGTTTGGTCCTGTGTCAGTCTACGACGCAGCTTGAATCGTAAGAGACACGTCTACGAGTTGACGTTGGAGGGATAAGTGGGAATGAGATGAAATCGCATGTCCTTTCTACTCCATGTTTTCTTTTTATCGAGAAGCGGTGCAGCGCAGACTAAACAGAATAGCACTGTAAATATCACAAGGGCGATTAAAAGTGTCCAGCCATGGCGACAAATGAATAGTGAGACCGCTTATAATAATCTTCTCCAATGAATGGTTTGATTATGTTGGACCCTTGAGATCGGAAAAGCACAATTAAAAAAGAGTATTACGGGCTTTGAGCATTGCTTGTTGATCGTGCGACATCACCACGTGCTGGGGTGGCCTGTGTAGCCTATCTCAGGTCCTTGCACTTTGGTATGTATTGTCATTCCGCATTTACATAATGACTTAACATTCCTCGGTGCCACGGGCAAACTTGTCTACCCCCACTCAATAGCCCTCTGTGATTTGGCGAGCGACTTCCGCGTGCAAGAAGAGTCGCATCTTCACTTTTGAGCTTCTCGAAGAATAGCCTTTGTTCCTATCTCACTGTGCCTACCCCCTCCTTGCTGCCTCCTCTCTGACGACGACGCTGACGACCAGACGATGACGCGAGGACGAAAGACACACCGGGTCCCTTCGGACCCCGAGTCACCCATCGAGGCTGTGCCCCTCTTCTACCGTCGCCATGGAAACTTGCAGTTTGCGGACGCGGAGGAGGAATTCCTGCACGCGGCGGAGTTTGGCGACATCCCTGGGGTGAAAAGACTCTTGGGGGAATTCCCTGAACTCAACGCCGACTGCATCGACGCCTTGGGCCGCACGGCGCTACGCCTGGCTGTCAAGAATGAACATCTTGAGGTAAGTGATGTAGGCAATGGGTGAATGACGTAGGCAATGGCTGTGACGTCAGCAGTGGGGAATATGAGTGGTGTCAGTTGTGGTTGAGTTGGTTTAGTAGTGGATGAAATGAGTTACGTCAGCACTGAGAGAGGAGGAGTGACGTCAGCGATGGGTGTGGTGACTGACGCTGGCACTAGGTTGACTGAGTGACATCAGCAGGGATTAGGTGAATGACTTTAGCAGTACGTGAGTGACTTTGCTACGAGTAGGCTATACAAAGGCAGCAGCAACACCTCGGGAACGGCTTGTGAACAATTAAATGTACGAAGCTTCTTTCGTAGGTATACAAGTGTTGCCGTGACCAAGCATTTTAACACTGCTCCTCTTTGGTTTTTACACTGGTGCTGATGTTTGCATTAACACATTTCCCGACAGGCAAGAATGTGCATTTTAGTCTCATTATCACCTCCCTCCACACTCACTCACACAATATATTTGAATGTGCAATTTTAATAAACATGTGATACACGGCAAAAGCCGTAGAAGTATCATCTTTCTAGCTAGAAAACATCCGCTGATCTGGGCTTAAGTCAATGTGAGACAGGTTTTTTCAAAGTGGGACAGATACTTCATCCTTTTTTAATGATTTATGAAATCTTAACTGAAATAAACTTCGCATGTGCAATGCTATGCTTTTAGTTAAAGCAGTTGATGATGGTTTCAGGCCCTATAGTTGATTTGTCTCATGGCAATGCAGTGATCAAACTGCCCTCATGGTTCCCCACCCTACCCCACCCCCACCCCACCCCACCCCACCCACCCCCACCCCCCACTCTCATCCCCCATTCCCCTCACCCCATACCCGCCCATTTCCCTCATATGTTCTCCTTCCTATGGGTTTTTGAATGAAATTGTGTTTAAAAAATGGAATGCTGTATCAAAGGAAGATACATCACATGCCAGGAGTTTCTGGCTCAAGCAAATGTTCTTGGGCTTTTCAAAATCAGAAACGGACTACGAATCGTTAACTACACGCCAAATGAAACAAACTTCTTTTCTTATCAAATAAACCAAACCCCCACTTTATCAACTTCCATATTCTGTATATACAACCAGTAGATCATGTCCAAAGAGGAGTCTGAAGTCCCAAACCCACCCACCCCCTCCCTCTCCCACCCCCCTTCTTCCGCTGTTTTCAGAAGGTTACTGTGCCGTGCCAGATAAATGGAAACATGCAAATGAAACCATTCTCTTTACTTTTTCTTCACGATGGCAATATTTTGGAATCACATTATCCCCATGCGTGTGTTCTTCATTGACACACCTCTACCCAATTCTAAGAAATATTCTCCACCAACGTACATTTCAACTGTAGAGCTCATGGTCCGTACATGGCTCGTCTCTGTCTCCACAAACTGTTCCCTGTGCAGCAGTCTCATTGCAGTGACAATGGTGTCCATATGTCATAAATCGAAATGCATTGCTATCACTCAGCACTGACAGTGGCTCGATCTATGCAATCACGACTGGATAACGCGCGCTCCATCGATATATTCCATTTGACCAAACGAGACAGACAAAGAAATGGGGGAGAAGGAGATGGGGAGGAAGAGATGGCGAAGGAGAAGGAGAAGGAGGAGGTGGTGGAGAAGGAGGAAGAGGTGGTGGTGGAGGAGAAGAAGGAGGAAGTGGTGGAGGAGGAGGAGGAGGAGGTGGTGGAGGAGGAGGAGGAGGAGAGGATCAGCAGCAGCAGTAGAAGAAGAGGAGGAGGAACAGAAGGAGGGAAAGGAGCAATAGGAGCAAGTGGAGGATAAGGAGGAGCAAGAAGAAGAGGAGAAAGAGAAGCAGCAGCAGTAGGAAGAGGAGGAGCAGGAGGAGGAGAATCAAGAGGAGGAGGTGGAGGAGGAGGATCAAGAAGAGAAAAAGGAGGATCAAGAGGAGGATAAGGAGGATCAAGAGGAGGAGGAGGAGGATCAAGAGGAGGAGAAGGATGGTCAAGAGGAGGAGGAGGAGGAAGAGGAGGAAGATGAGGAGCAGGAGGAGGAGGAGGATTAAGAGGAGGTGGAGGAGGAGGATGAAGAGGAGGAGGAGGATCCAGAGGAGGAGGAGGAGGATCAAGAGGAGGAGGAGGAGGAGGAGGATCAAGAGGAGGAGGAGGAGGATCAAGAGGAGGAGCAGGAGGATCAAGAGGAGGAGAAGGATGAGGAGGAGGAGGAGGAGGAGGAGGAAGAGGAGGAAGAGGAAGAGAGGAGGAGGAGGAGAGAGGAGGAGGAGAGAGGAGGAGGAGAGAGGAGAGGAGGAGAGGAGGAGGAGGAGGAGGGAGGAGGAGGAGAGAAGGAGAGGAGAGGAGGAGAAGGAGGAGGAGGAGGAGGAGGAGGAGGATCAAGAGGAGGAGGAGGAAGAGGAGGAGGAGGATCAAGAGGAGGAAGAGGATCAAGAGGAAGAGGAGGAGAAGAAGGAGAAAAGAGGAGGAGAGAAGGAGGAGAAGAGGAGAAGAGGAGGAGAAGGAGGAGGAGGAGGGGAAGAGAGAGGAAGGAGGAGGAGGAGAGAGGAGGAGAGAGAGGAGAAGAGAGGAGGAGAGGAGCAGAGAGGAGAGGAGAGGAGGAGGAGAGAGGAAGGAGGAGGAGGAGAAGAGGAGGAGGAGGAGGAGAGGAGGAGGAGGAGGAGAGAGAGGAGAGGAGAGAGAGGAGGAGAGGAGGAGGAGGAAGAGGAGAGGAGGAGGAGAAGAGAGGAGGAGGAGGAGAGGAGGAAGGAGGAGAGAGGATGAGGAGGAGGAGGAGGAGAGAGGAGGAGAGGAGGAGGAGGAGGAGGAGGAGGAGAGGAGAGAGGAGGAGAGGAAGGAGGAGAGAGAGGAAGAGGAGGAGGAGGAGGAGCAGGAGGAGGAGGAGGAGCAGAAGGAGGAGGAGCAGAAGGAGGAGGAAGATAAGGATCATCAAGAGGAGGAGGAGGATCAAGAGGAGGAAGAGGATCAAGAGGAAGAGGAGGAGGAGGAGAAGGAGGATCAAGAGGAGGAGGAGGAGAAGGAGGATCAAGAGGAAGAGGAGGAGGAGGAGGAGAGGGAGGAGAAGGAGGAGGAAGGAGGAGGAGAGGAGAGGAGAGAGGAGGAGGAGAGGAGAGAGGAGGAGAGGAGCATAAGGAGGAGGAGGAGCAGGAGGAGGAGCAGGAGGAGCGAGAGAAAAAGGAGGAGGAGGAGCAACAGCAGATTAAGAAGAAGAAGAAGAAGAAGAAGAAGAAGAAGAAGAAGAAGAAGAAGAAGAAGAAGAAGAAGAAAGAGGAAGAGGAAGAGGAAGAGAGAAGGAGGAGGAGAGAGAGGAGAGAGAGAGGAGGAGGAGAGAGAGAGGAGGAGAGGAGAGAGAGAGAAGGAGGAGAGAGAGAAGAGAGGAGGAGGAGGAGGAGGAGGAGGAGGAGGAGGAGGAGAGGAGGGAGGGAGGAGGAGGAGGAGGAGGAGGAGGAGAGGAGGAGAAGGAGGAGAGAGAAAGAGAGGAGAGAGAGGAGCGGAGAGGAGGAGAGAAGAAGAAAAAGAAGAAGAAGGAAGAAGAAGAAGGAGAGAAGAAGAAGGAGAGAAGAAGAAGGAGAGAAGAAGAAGGAGAGAAGAAGAAGAAAGAGAAGTAGAAGAAAAACGGGGGAGGGGGAGGGAGGGGAGGCGGAGGAGGGAGGAGGAGGAGGAAGGAGGAGGAGGAGGGAGAGGAGGAGGAGGAGAGGAGGAGGAGGAGGAGGAGGAGGAGAGGAGGAGGAGGAGGAGGAGGAGGAGGAGGAGGAGGAGGAGGAGGAGGAGGAGGAGGAGGAGGAGGAGGAGGAGGAGTAGGAGGAGGAGGAGGAGGAGGAGAAATAATATCAGCGCTAGACAGGGTTGCGCGTGGCTTTTTTTGATAAATGATTAGTGCCACATTCATCTTGTGTCCGCCTCTTCAGTGCGCACTGTAAGTGCTGCTCTAAGACAGGGCATGGCCCGTACTTTGACTTCACCTGCAACGGAACTTGCTCTGCCAGACTGCAGCGCACTCGCAAGAGGCAGTACCCTGGAACGTTGAGAGGCGCGAAGGCCCGCCTCACCGTAAATCTCATGACTACTCCATCTCTGCAGCACTGAAGGCTTGGGTGAAATTCCCACTGAAGATGATGATGATGATGATGATGATGATGATGATGATGATGATGATGATGATGATGATGATGATGATGCTGATGATGATGATGATGATGATGATGATGATGATGATGATGATGATGATGATGATGATGATGATGATGATGACTGATGAAGATGATGATGATGATGATGATGATGATGATGATGATGATGATGATGATGATGATGATGATGATGATGATGATGATGATGATGATGATGATGATGATGATGATGATGATGATGATGATGATGATGATGATGATGATGATGATGATGATGATGATGATGGCGATGCTGCTGCTGCTGCTGATGTTTATCATGATCATGATGATGATGATGATGGCTAGAACGACAACGTAGATGATGGTAATTATTATAATTACAACAACAACAATAACAAAGCAGCAACAACGCGGATAATGATGACTTTGAGAAGGAGGAGGTCAACAACAACAACAACAACAACAACAACCGTTATAGTGTCTGACATTTTTTTTGAGGTGCTCGATAGAGGAGGGGGGGAGGAGGGGGAAGGGGGGCTCGTTTGCCCTCCGATCTCCAGGGCGCAGTTCGCAGTGCACGATTTTACTCCTCAATAGGGGAGGAAAGCGAGCGATGCATCTTCCTCAAGGGCGCAACTCTAGCACACGTCGCCATCTGCATGGCGATCGTCCATGACCACTGGACGGGAGTCCGTCCTTGACCAGTCATGTTAGGCATGGGAATTGTCTGCGAAATCGCGGATTTCCGCGAAAATACAGTTTCCTCGCCTCACAATGTTTTTCGCAGAATCATCCAGGCGCGATGTCCTTTTTGAAATAAATCTCAATATCAATTTTCACTCAGTCTTAGATAAACATGGGTCAGACCGGTAAACAGGAGCGCTAAATACAGTGCACAATACCGATGGTAAATGCAATGTGTGCGCGTGTGTGTGTGTATGTATGTGTGTGTGTGTGTGTTTGTGTGTGTGTGTGCGTATGTGTGTGTGTGTGTGTGTGTGTGTGTGTGTGTGTGTGTTGGTGTAAACATATCCTGGTTTCGAAACAGCTTTCGATCACGCAACCGTCTTCCCTGTCGACAAGCGAGAGCGCTGAGGACCACACCCTGATTGTGGACAGGCTCCCCCCCCTCCCCCTCCTGTTGACAGCCAGACAAGCTCTGCGTCGGAGTGCTTCGTCAGTCAAGCCCCGCATCGATTTCCCACTAACCACCAGGCAGCATGCAACGAGGCCAGCTCCAGTGCCTCCCTCAGCACCTGTTGCGTGGCCTGCAACGCCCCAGATGACCTCACCCTCCAAGACCCTCTGCCATCACAACATGCAAAAACATGGAATTTCTTTAGAAACTTCCAGAATGGTCCGCGGTTTGGCGTCCCCGGCTGCACCACCCATCATGTATCTCATGGGGATCAACCACCCATCATGTATCTAATGGGGATCAATGGCGTCTAGTCGAAGATTTAGAAACTGTTTACAGGGGGGGGGGGGGGGGGGGGGGGGAAGCAATGCACCCATAAATTATTTAAAAAATCGGGTAAGATTGAATGAATTTTCTGAAGTTGTGAGCAAAAATGCATGACCTTAAGGAAATGATTTTAAAAATTACTTTTACGCACGTATATCAGTTTCAACAATTGCCACATTTGAAGCAACAAGCATTGACAAGAAGAAAAAAAAACTTCGCGGAATTCTTCCTGATGACTTTATGCTGGCCTTTTTCACAGCATCGCCTCTGTCTTCAAACTCATTGACTCGATAAATGACGACACAAAATACCATCATTGTCATTACATGGTTCTGTGTTGTCCGGTGACGAACGTTTCTGCAACTACAATTACAAGGTTAAGAGAAAAGTTATAATGGCCGCGAGGAAGAATGGCAGCATCCCACCCGTAACACACTGTCACGTTTCTTTGCACTCCCGGCATGTGGGACGTGGTGTTTGAGGACTGGTAGATACTGCAGACCTAGAGATGCAGTAGGCATGATGTTGAATCAAAATCGTGTAATAGGATGAACTGTGAAGAGGGAATGAAGCTGAGAAATAAAGTGTTGATGGAGAGGAGAGAAAATGAAAGGAATCATTATGAAACAGCAGAAAGGGAGACATGCGTATTTTTTAAAGACACGGAGAAAGAAAGACATATTCATGGAGAGATACAGGGAACAAGAGACAATTTCTCAGAGACATCGAGAAAGAGAGGCAATTTTCAGATTCATGGTTAATGAGAGACACTTTATAAAGACATGAAGAAGGAGACACATTATTGAGGAGATGTGGAGAAAGAAATACCATTTTGTACAGACATGGATGATGAGATACAATTTTTAGAGACACGTTGAAGAGATACACTTTTTACAAAAGCGAAGAGATATGGAGAGATATAAATGAGTGGAAATATGGAGAAGGTAAGACTTTTTAGAGACATGGAAAAATGTTGGAGGGAGAGAGAGAGAGAGAGAGAGAGAGAGAGAGAGATGTGGAGAGATGGAGAAAGCGACAAAACTGAACAAACAGTGAGGAGGAGATATTTACAAAGAGACTAGATGAGCGACAGAATAGGGCAAACAGGGGAAAGACATCGAATACAATAATAAGTGATTATAAATGCGTAAAGTCAGGATACGAATGATAGGGAAGGCAGAGAAAAGCAATTAGGAAAAGAGTCCATTAGCAAGAAAAGCAGTGAAGTGGGTAGCGGTGATGGAGAGATAGAGAGGAGAATGGAGGAAGGTAAGGAAGGCGATGAAGGATGGAGAGAACCAAGGGAAAATGCTGCTCATGGCAGGTAATGAAATTGCTGTACACGTGTACTGATTACAGGTGGTGAAGTTGTGTACGATATTCTAGAGTACAGAAGATGGAGGTATTTCATCAATTGTTGTTAATTACAGATGGTGGAGGTGCTGTGTAATATGTTGCTACTTACAGGTGGTAGAGTAGCTGTACACGGTGTTGCTACTTACAGGTGGTAGAGTAGCTGTACACGGTGTTGCTACTTACAGGTGGTAGAGTAGCTGTACACGGTGTTGCTACTTACAGGTGGTAGTGTAGCTGTACACGGTGTTGCTACTTACAGGTGGTAGTGTTGATGTANNNGGTGGTGGAGGTGCAGTACAAGGTGTTGCTGATTACAGGTAGTGATGGTGCAGTACAAGCTGTTGCTGATTACAGGTGGTGGAGGTGATGTACAAGGTGTTGCTGATTACAGGTGGTGGAGGTGCAGTACAAAGTGTTGCTGATTACAGGTGGTGGAGGTGCAGTACAAGGTGTTGCTGATTACAGGTAGTGATGGTGCAGTACAAGCTGTTGCTGATTACAGGTGGTGGAGGTGATGTACAAGGTGTTGCTGATTACAGGTGGTGGAGGTGCAGTACAAGCTGTTGCTGATTACAGATGGTGGAGGTGCAGTACAATGTGTTGCTGATTACAGGTGGTGGAGGTGTAGTACAAGCTGTAGCTGATTACAGGTGGTGGAGGTGTAGTACAAACTGTAGCTGATTACAGGTAGTGATGGTGCAGTACAAGCTGTTGCTGATTACAGGTGGTGGAGGTGCAGTACAAAGTGTTGCTGATTACAGGTGGTGGAGGTGCAGTACAAGGTGTTGCTGATTACAGGTAGTGATGGTGCAGTACAAGCTGTTGCTGATTACAGGTGGTGGAGGTGATGTACAAGGTGTTGCTGATTACAGGTGGTGGAGGTGCAGTACAAAGTGTTGCTGATTACAGGTGGTGGAGGTGCAGTACAAGGTGTTGCTGATTACAGGTAGTGATGGTGCATGTACAAGCTGTTGCTGATTACAGGTAGTGGAGGTGATGTACAAGGTGTTGCTGATTACAGGTGGTGGAGGTGCAGTACAAGCCGTTGCTGATTACAGGTGGTGGAGGTGCAGTACAAGGTGTTGCTGATTACAGGTGGTGGAGGTGCAGTACAAGGTGTTGCTGATTACAGGTGGTGGAGGTGCAGTACAAGTGTTGCTGATTACAGGTGGTGGAGGTGGAGTACAAGGTGTTGCTGATTACAGGTGGTGGAGGTGCAGTACAAGTGTTGCTGATTACAGGTGGTGGAGGTGCAGTACAAGGTGTTGCTGATTACAGGTAGTGGAGGTGCAGTACAAGTGTTGCTGAGAACAGGTGCTGGAGGTGCAGTACAATGTGTTGCTGATTACAGGTGGTGGAGGTGCAGTACAAAATGTTGCTGATTACAGGTGGTGGAGGTGTTGCACATGCACGGTATTGCTGATTACAGGTGGTGGAGGTGCAGTACAAGCCGTTGCTGATTACAGGTGGTGGAGGTGCAGTACAAGGTGTTGCTGATTACAGGTGGTTGAGGTGCAGTACAAGCCGTTGCTGATTACAGGTGGTGGAGGTGCAGTACAAGGTGTTGCTGATTACAGGTGGTGGAGGTGCAGTACACAGTGTTGCTGATTACAGGTGGTGGAGGTGCAGTACAAGGTGTTGCTGATTACAGGTAGTGGAGGTGCAGTACAAGGTGTTGCTGATTACAGGTGGTGGAGGTGCAGTACAAGGTGTTGCTGATTACAGGTGTATGAGGTGCAGTACAAGGTGTTGCTGATTACAGGTGGTGGAGGTGATGTACAAGGTGTTGCTGATTACAGGTGGTGGAGGTGCAGTACAAAGTGTTGCTGATTACAGGTGGTGGAGGTGCTGTACATGGTGTTGCTGATTACAGGTAGTGAAGATGCAGTACAAAGTGTTGCTGATTACAGGTAGTGAAGGTGCAGTACAAAGTGTTGCTGATTACAGGTAGTGAAGATGCAGTACAAAGTGTTGCTGATTACAGGTGGTGGAGATGCTGTACACGGTGTTGCTACTTACAGGTGGTAGTGTAGCTGTACACGGTGTTGCTACTTACAGGTGGTAGAGTAGCTGTACACGGTGTTGCTACTTACAGGTGGTAGAGTAGCTGTACACGGTGTTGCTACTTACAGGTGGTAGAGTAGCTGTACACGGTGTTGCTACTTACAGGTGGTAGAGTAGCTGTACACGGTGTTGCTACTTACAGGTGGTAGAGTAGCTGTACACGGTGTTGCTACTTACAGGTGGTAGTGTAGCTGTACACGGTGTTGCTACTTACAGGTGGTAGAGTAGCTGTACACGGTGTTGCTACTTACAGGTGGTAGAGTAGCTGTACACGGTGTTGCTACTTACAGGTGGTAGTGTAGCTGTACACGGTGTTGCTACTTACAGGTGGTAGAGTAGCTGTACACGGTGTTGCTACTTACAGGTGGTAGTGTAGCTGTACACGGTGTTGCTACTTACAGGTGGTAGTGTAGCTGTACACGGTGTTGCTACTTACAGGTGGTAGAGTAGCTGTACACGGTGTTGCTACTTCTAGGTGATGGAGTTGATTCATGGCATGTTGCTGATATACAGGTGGTGGGGGCGTTTAATCGGGTGTTGCTGATTACAGGTGGTGGAGGTGCAGTACAAAATGTTGCTGATTACAGGTGGTGGAGGTGCAGTACAAGCTGTTGCTGATTACAGATGGTGGAGGTGCAGTACAATGTGTTGCTGATTACAGGTGGTGGAGGTGTTGCACATGCACGAAGTTGCTGATTACAGGTGGTTGAGGTGCTGTACAAGCTGTTGCTGATTACAGGTGGTGGAGGTGATGTACAAGCTGTTGCTGATTACAGGTGGTGGAGGTGATGTACAAGGTGTTGCTGATTACAGGTGGTGGAGGTGCTGTACAAGCTGTTGCTGATTACAGGTGGTGGAGGTGATGTACAAGCTGTTGCTGATTACAGGTAGTGGAGGTGATGTACAAGGTGTTGCTGATTACAGGTGGTGGAGGTGCAGTACAAGCTGTTGCTGATTACAGGTGGTGGAGGTGATGTACAAGGTGTTGCTGATTACAGGTGGTGGAGGTGCAGTACAAAGTGTTGCTGATTACAGGTGGTGGAGGTGCAGTACAAGGTGTTGCTGATTACAGGTAGTGAGGTGCAATACAAGCTGTTGCTGATTACAGGTAGTGGAGGTGATGTACAAGGTGTTGCTGATTACAGGTGGTGGAGGTGCAGTACAAGCTGTTGCTGATTACAGGTGGTGGAGGTGCTGTACAAGGTGTTGCTGATTACAGGTGGTGGAGGTGATGTACAAGCTGTTGCTGATTACAGGTAGTGGAGGTGATGTACAAGGTGTTGCTGATTACAGGTGGTGGAGGTGCAGTACAAGCTGTTGCTGATTACAGGTGGTGGAGGTGCAGTACAAGCTGTTGCTGATTACAGGTGGTGGAGGTGTTGCACATGCACGAGGTTGCTGATTACAGGTGGTTGAGGTGCAATACAAGCTGTTGCTGATTACAGGTGGTGGAGGTGATGTACAAGGTGTTGCTGATTACAGGTGGTGGAGGTGCAGTACAAGCTGTTGCTGATTACAGGTGGTGGAGGTGCAGTACAAGGTGTTGCTGATTACAGGTGGTGGAGGTGCAGTACAAGGTGTTGCTGATTACAGGTGGTGGAGGTGATGTACAAGGTGTTGCTGATTACAGGTGGTGGAGGTGCAGTACAAGGTGTTGCTGATTACAGGTGGTGGAGGTGCAGTACAAGGTGTTGCTGATTACAGGTGGTGGAGGTGCAGTACAAGGTGTTGCTGATTACAGGTGGTGGAGGTGCAGTACAAGGTGTTGCTGATTACAGGTGGTGGAGGTGATGTACAAGGTGTTGCTGATTACAGGTGGTGGAGGTGCAGTACAAGGTGTTGCTGATTACAGGTGGTGGAGGTGCAGTACAAGGTGTTGCTGATTACAGGTGGTGGAGGTGCAGTACAAGGTGTTGCTGATTACAGGTAGTGGAGGTGCAGTACAAGGTGTTGCTGATTACAGGTGGTGGAGGTGCAGTACAAGCCGTTGCTGATTACAGGTGGTGGAGGTGCAGTACAAAGTGTTGCTGATTACAGGTGGTGGAGGTGCAGTACAAGGTGTTGCTGATTACAGGTGGTGGAGGTGCAGTACAAGTGTTGCTGATTACAGGTGGTGAAGGTGCAGTACAAAGTGTTGCTGATTACAGGTGGTGGAGGTGCAGTACAAAGTGTTGCTGATTACAGGTGGTGAAGGTGCAGTACAAAGTGTTGCTGATTACAGGTGGTGGAGGTGCAGTACAAAGTGTTGCTGATTACAGGTGGTGAAGGTGCAGTACAAGGTGTTGCTGATTACAGGTGGTGGAGGTGCAGTACAAGCTGTTGCTGATTACAGGTAGTGGAGGTGCAGTACAAGGTGTTGCTGATTACAGGTGGTGGAGGTGATGTACAAGGTGTTGCTGATTACAGGTGGTGGAGGTGCAGTACAAAGTGTTGCTGATTACAGGTGGTGGAGGTGCTCTACATGGTGTTGCTGATTACAGGTGTGGAGGTGCAGTACAAGTGTTGCTGATTACAGGTGGTGAGGTGCAGTACAAGTGTTGCTGATTACAGTGGGTGCAGGTGCAGTACAAGCTGTTGCTGATTACAGGTTGTTGAGGTGCTGAACAAGCTGATGCTGATTACAGGTGGTGGAGGTGATGTACAAGCTGTTGCTGATTACAGGTAGTGGAGGTGCAGTACAAAGTGTTGCTGATTACAGTGAGTGAAGGTGCAGTACAAAGTGTTGCTGATTACAGGTGGTGGAGGTGCAGTACAAAGTGTTGCTGATTACAGGTGGTGGAGGTGCAGTACAAGCCGTTGCTGATTACAGGTGGTGGAGGTGCAGTACAAGGTGTTGCTGATTACAGGTGGTGGAGGTGATGTACAAGGTGTTGCTGATTACAGGTGGTGGAGGTGATGTACAAGGTGTTGCTGATTACAGGTGGTGGAGGTGCAGTACAAGCTGTTGCTGATTACAGGTGGTGGAGGTGCAGTACAAGGTGTTGCTGATTACAGGTGGTGGAGGTGATGTACAAGGTGTTGCTGATTACAGGTGGTGGAGGTGATGTACAAGGTGTTGCTGATTACAGGTGGTGGAGGTGATGTACAAGGTGTTGCTGATTACAGGTGGTGGAGGTGATGTACAAGGTGTTGCTGATTACAGGTGGTGGAGGTGATGTACAAGGTGTTGCTGATTACAGGTGGTGGAGGTGATGTACAAGGTGTTGCTGATTACAGGTGGTGGAGGTGCAGTACAAGGTGTTGCTGATTACAGGTGGTGGAGGTGATGTACAAGGTGTTGCTGATTACAGGTGGTGGAGGTGATGTACAAGGTGTTGCTGATTACAGGTGGTGGAGGTGATGTACAAGGTGTTGCTGATTACAGGTGGTGGAGGTGATGTACAAGGTGTTGCTGATTACAGGTGGTGGAGGTGATGTACAAGGTGTTGCTGATTACAGGTGGTGGAGGTGATGTACAAGGTGTTGCTGATTACAGGTGGTGGAGGTGATGTACAAGGTGTTGCTGATTACAGGTGGTGGAGGTGCTACTGGAGAAGTCCAGCCAGCAACACATCTACGAGGCTGTGCTGCAGGCCATCAGTGCAGGCCATGTGCAGATCGCAGAGACCATTCTCAAACACCGACGCTACCTGGAGATGTGGCGGGAGCGACGTAAACTGGGTGACACCGACGGCTTTTTTAAGGTCAGAATCTGTGTGTGTGTGTGTGTGTGTGTGTGTGTGTGTTCTTGCATGCGTGCGTGCGTGCGTGCGTGTGTGTCCGTCTGTCTATGTGTCTGCCGGTCTGTCTTTATGTGTGTATGTGTGTGTGTGTGTGTGTGTGTGTATGTTTGTGTAAGTGTGTGTGTGTGTGTGCTTGCATGCGTGCGTGCGTGTGTGTCCGTCTGTCTATGTGTCTGTCGGTCTGTCTTTATGTGTGTATGTGTGTGTGTATGTTTTTGTGAGTGTGTGTGTGTGTGTGTGTGTGTGTGTGTGTGTGTGTGCGTGTTTGAGCGTGTGCGTGTATATGTGTGTGTATGCGTCTGCATAGTGTGTGTGTGCATGTGTGTATGCGTGTGTGTATGCATTCGCGCGCGTGCGTGTGCGTGCGTGTGTGGTAATATGTGTGCGTGTGTGCGTGTGTGTGTGTGTCTGTCTGTCTATTGTCCGTCTGTCTGTCCGTCTGTTTATCTTTCTCTGCATGTGTGTGTATGTGTGTGTGCGTGTGTGTGCGCGTGTGCGCGTGTGCGTGTGTTTATGGATGTGGGTGTTTGAGTGTGTGTGTGTGTGTGTGTGCTTGTGTGCGTGCGTGCCTGTGTCTGTCTGTGTATTTCTCTGTGTAATGTTTGTGTGCGTGTGTATGTGTGTCGCTTTTGTCTGCCAGTCTATCCCCTAAGGCGATGCGTTGACGAGCCTTTTAGAAGTCGTGGAGAACATTGCCTCAGGCGGTCAGAGAAGTAGTTCTTCCTTCCCGCGTGTCCCCTACACCCAGTCTGCCATTTCGTGTGAGGCATTGCTTATGCAGCTTTCCTTCGCGATCCCCACGTGGGCAGGGGGTAGGAATAGAATCACTGGGTGTCCCATGCGATCCATCAAAAGGTGATTAACTAGAGAAACCAAGACGACTCGCCCTTACGCTATACGCTAATTAGCTCCCGCGATTTTCGTGGTCGATTGCCTTACATAGCTCACACAGGTTGATAGGCTATTGAACTTTAGTCGTTCATTAGTTTCCTTCATGCTACTGTTACAGTCGGTGAACGCGGAGTCCCAGTTTTCGCCCGACATCACCCCGCTCATCCTGGCCTCCCAGAAGAACCAGTATGAGATCGTGCAGCTTCTGCTGTTGCGTGGAGAGCGCATCCAGAAGCCCCACAAGTTCACGTGTGGCTGCCAGGAGTGCAAGAACAAGGTGGGTGACTGCGTCAGCGTGTGGGGCTGAAGGGTTTCCACTGTGGACATGGCATGTGGCGACCACATAGCTGTTGCGTATGGATTGTGCTTGGTCTTCCAGTGTAACTTTCACGCTCGGGTGGACCTGAATGATGTAACCCTGTTCCGATTACCCTCGGTAGCCGCTTCGACTGCTTTGGGGCTGTCCCTGGCTGAGCTACTAGAGCTGTCCCTGGCTGAGCTACTAGAGCTCTCCCTGGCTGAGCTACTAGAGCTGTCCCTGGCTGAGCTACTAGAGCTGTCCCTGGCTGAGCTACTAGAGCTGTCCCTGGCTAAGCAACTGGGGCTGTCCCTGGCTGAGCTACTACAGCTGTCCCTGGCTGAGCCACTGGGGCTGTCCCTGGCTGAGCTACTACAGCTGTCCCTGGCTGAGCCACTGGGGCTGTCCCTGGCTGAGCTACTAGAGCTGTCTCTGGCTGAGCTACTAGAGCTGTCCCTGGCTGAGCTACTAGAGCTGTCCCTGGCTGAGCTATTAGAGCTGTCACTGGCTGAGCTACTAGAGCTGTCCCTGGCTGAGCTACTAGAGCAGGTCCCTGGCTGAGCTACTAGAGCTGTCCCTGGCTGAGCTACTAGAGCTGTCCCTGGCTGAGCTACTAGAGCAGGTCCCTGGCTGAGCTACTAGAGCTGTCCCTGGCTGAGCTACTAGAGCAGGCCCTGGCTGAGCTACTAGAGCTGTCCCTGGCTGAGCTACTAGAGCTGTCCCTGGCTGAGCTACTAGAGCTGTCCCTGGCTGAGCTACTAGAGCTGTCCCTGGCTGAGGTACTGGAGCTGTCCCTGGCTGAGCTACTAGAGCTGTCCCTGGCTGAGCTACTAGAGCTGTCCCTGGCTGAGCTACTGGAGCTGTCCCTGGCTGAGCTACTAGAGCTGTCCCTGGCTGAGCTACTGGGGCTGTCCCTGGCTGAGCTACTACAGCAGGTCCCTGGCTGAGCTACTGGAGCTGTCCCTACTAGAGCTGCCCCTGGCTGAGCTACTAGAGCTGTCCCCGGCTGAGCTACTAGAGCTGTCCCTGGCTGAGCTACTAGAGCTGTCCCTGGCTGAGATACTAGAGCTGTCCCTGGCTAAGCTACTAGAGCTGTCCCTGGCTGAGCTACTGGAGCTGTCTCTGGCTGAGCTACTGGAGCTGTCTCTGGCTGAGCTACTGGAGCTGTCTCTGGCTGAGCTACTGGAGCTGTCTCTGGCTGAGCCACTAGAGCTGTCCCTGGCTGAGCTACTGGAGCTGTCCCTGGCTGAGCCACTAGAGCTGTCCCTGGCTGAGCTACTAGAGCTGTCCCTGGCTGAGATACTAGAGCTGTCCCTGGCTGAGATACTAGAGCAGTCCTTTGCGGAGCTACTAGAGCTGTCCCTGGCTGAGCTACTAGAGCTGTCCCTGGCTGAGCTACTAGAGCTGTCCCCGGCTGAGCTACTAGAGCTGTCCCTGGCTGAGCTACTAGAGCTGTCCCTGGCTGAGCTACTAGAGCTGTCCCTGGCTGAGCTACTGGAGCTGTCCCTGGCTGAGCTACTAGAGCTGTCCCTGGCTGAGCTACTAGAGCTGTCCCTGGCTGAGCTACTGGAGCTGTCCCTGGCTGAGCTACTAGAGATGTCTCTGGCTGAGCTACTGGAGCTGTCACTGGCTGAGCTACTGGAGCTGTCTCTGGCTGAGCCACTAGAGCTGTCCCTGGCTGAGCTACTAGAGCTGTCCCTGGCTGAGCTACTGGGGCTGTCTCTGGCTGAGCTACTGGAGCTGTCCCTGGCTGAGATACTAGAGCTGTCCCTGGCTGAGCTACTAGAGCTGTCCCTGGCTGAGCTACTAGAGCTATCCCTGGCTGAGCTACTGGAGCTGTCACTGGCTGAGCTACTAGAGCTGTCACTGGCTGAGCTACTAGAGCTGTCACTGGCTGAGCTACTAGAGCTGTCTCTGGCTGAGCCACTAGAGCTGTCCCTGGCTGAGCTACTAGAGCTGTCCCTGGCTGAGCTACTGGAGCTGTCTCTGGCTGAGCCACTAGAGCTGTCCCTGGCTGAGCTACTAGAGCTGTCCCTGGCTGAGCTACTAGAGCTGTCCCTGGCTGAGCTACTAGAGCTGTCCCTGGCTGAGCTACTAGAGCTGTCCCTGGCTGAGCTACTAGAGCAGGCCCCAAAGCCCCAGCAGTCGGCGGTTCCAGCTGTTGAGGGAGGCACCGAGTGGTATAGCGAACTGCCTGACCCATAGACTGACTATAACTTGTCGACTGGTTAACTGGCTGACTGCCCGTATTTCGAAAAGGTATAATTCAAATATATGTCATTGCAGGGTACCAGTCAAATCCAAAAAATGGGCTGACAAGGGTATCTTGCAGGTGAAACATATTGTTAAAAACAATGATCTAGTCAGTTTTCTCAATCTGAAGACAAAGTTCAAATTGGATGCAGAGGATATCTTTACTTATCAAACAATAAAAAAGTCTATTCCACAGGAATGGATGCAAAAAATAAAAAACGACCAATGTCAAAGTCAGTGTGAGAGAATTAGTGAAAGAATAAATAGGGTATCAAAATGCACTAACTTCTTTTACTCAGTTCTAATTGACAACATGGACATAGACATTCATTCCCAACAAAAGTGGGAAAAATCATTTGAGGGCAATAACATTGATTGGGAAAGCATTTATACTCTGCCAAAGCAATGCACAATAGACACTCAGCTAAGAACCTTTCAGTTCAAATTCTTACACCGGATTACATCAACAAACACCTTCCTTCTACGTATAGGAAAATCATCATCATCACTTTGTGGATTTTGCTGGTGTTGTATTGAAACACAGGAACATATATTCTGGGAATGTCAAGTAATACAAGATTTCTGGAGCAAACTACAGCAATATTTAGAAAGCAGAAAGGCAACATTTTCCAAATGTAAATATTCCATATTCTTTGGTGACAAGCTTGCTCCTCCTATTGTAAATCTTATCTTAATATTAGCCAAAAAATATATTCATCAAGCAAAGTGTCGAAATTATGAAATAGCATTTGACTCCTTTAGGCAAGTCCTTCAGTACACATACAACATTGAGGAAAGAATTGCTTTCAGAAATGGTATATTGGAACAGCTTCAGAGCAAGTGGTTGCCAGTCCTACCAATATAAATAAAAATGCCATAAACATTACAAGAAACTGTCCTTGCCCAACGCCTCTTGGACTCCTCAAACCCCCCCCCCCCCCCCCCGCCCTCACCCCCCCCCCTCTCCTCTCCCTTTCCCCTTCCCATTCCAGATCTCATCTCCCATGCTCATCTGCCCCCATGATAACTACAGCATGTAATTTTATGTACAATTCTTCAGGTTTTCTATCCTTTTTATTTTTCTTCTTAATATTTGTTTATTAATTATTATGATTAATATTTATTATTATTATTATTATTATTATTATTATTATCATTAGTTATTAATTGTTAATTGTTAATTATTTATTATTTATTGTTAATTACTATGTATTAATTATATATATATATATTTTTTTTTTTTTTTTTTTACTGTTGTGAAAAGTTTTGGGCAGATGTATGTGTATACTCCCCTTTCTGAATAAAGATATTAAATAAAAATGTATTTTAAAATATTTAGTTTCGTGCTTACCAAAAATCAGTTTGTTTTATTGGATATTGATGTCTTCATTTTGTGTTTTCTATTAAATTTGATGTATCTTTTCATCTAACAAAATAATATTTGAAAATCAAAATAGGGGATGCCTAATTATCCGCTCTCCACTAGTTGAAGCAGTGCGGCTTACATTTTCTTATCAATTTCGCCATTTAGAAATGCAAGTCTCATTACTACGCACTTTGGTATGTTAGAAAACAAAGCAGGAATCGTTAATCAAAATAGTATGATTTTTCTGTGTCTTCTGTCTGGCCATGAGTTGGAAGTCTGGACAAAACGCGTTTTCGACAAGTGAAAAACGATTTTAGATGGAAAGAAGATTGGAAGACTGGGGGGTCAACAGCAGACCCATGAAACAAGTGGCTGCTCATCGCAATGAAACAAACCAACTCAGTGGTCTGACTTGCTGAGTGTGTCTGAATGACCGGCTTTCCTTCCTGCAGGTGAAGTTTGACCAGCTGCGACTGGCCAAGTACCGTCTGAATGCGTACCGAGGGCTGGGCAGTGAGGCCTATATCTCGCTCTCCTCCAAAGACTCCATTCTGACGGCCTTCGAGCTGGCGCAGGACCTCCGCCACCTGGCCAACGTGGAGAAGCACTTCAAGGTAAGACCCGCTTCCGGTGCCCCCACTTGGACCCGGGATGGGTGAATAGATGGACGTAGGGATGGATGGATGGTTGGACAAAATGATAGATGAATGAATGAACGAAAGGGCGGATAGATGAATGGACGGACGGATGGATAGTTCAATGGAGGGAGGGACAGATGGATAGTTCAATGGAGGGAGGGAGGGAGGGAGGGACAGATGAATAGTTCGATAGAGGGAGGGAGGGACAGATGGATAGTTCGAGGTTTGGAGGGACAGATGAATAGTTCAATGGAGGGAGGGAGGGAGGGAGGGAGGGACAGATGAATAGTTCGATAGAGGGAGGGAGGGACAGATGGATAGTTCGAGGTTTGGAGGGACAGATGAATAGTTAAATGGAGGGAGGGAGGGAGGGACAGATGAATAGTTCGATAGAGGGAGGGAGGGAGGGACAGATGAATAGTTCAATGGAGGGAGGGAGGGAGGGACAGATGAATAGTTCAATGGAGGGAGGGAGGGAGGGACAGATGAATAGTTCGTGGGATGGAGGGACAGATGGATAGTTCAATGGAGGGAGGGACAGATGCATAGTTCATTGGAGGGAGGGACAGATGAATAGTTCGATAGAGGGAGGGAGGGACAGATGAATAGTTCGAGGTTTGGAGGGACAGATGGATAGTTCAATGGAGGGAGGAACAGATGATTAGTTCAATGGAGGGAGGGAGGGTGGGAAGGAGGGAGGGAGGGATAGTTCTAGGGAGGCAGGGAGGGACAGATGGATAGTTCTAGGGAGGCAGGGAGGGATAGATGGATAGTTCTAGGGAGGCAGGGAGGGATAGATGTACATGCAAGGGTGCATGGGCTCGAGGTGCGTCCCATCAGTCTTTGACTGCTGTGTAAGGCTGTCATCGATGCGATTCACCAGTGTTGGGATGCATATGAGCAAACCAAGACTGCATCCCCAAGGTACTTGCCTTTCACTCATCGCGCAGGAGACGCTGTGGGTCTATTCCTACCTCCAACCTACGGGAGCATTGAGGTTTCAAGAAGAACGGGTCACTGGTTCTGTTGCAGGTGCTACAGGGACAAAGAAATCCTGATGTTGATGACTAAAAGTGCGATTGTATTGGCCGTTGCGGAATTCTCTATGGGTTGGGGGCAGGAACAGACTGGCTGTGTCTCCCCACACGTCCTCTATGGGTTGGGGGCAGGAACAGACTGGCTGTGTCTCCCCACACGTCCTCTATGGGCTGGGGGCAGGAACAGACTGGCTGTGTCTCCCCACACCTCCTCTATGGGCTGGGGGCAGGAACAGACTGGCTGTGTCTCCCCACACGTCCTCTATGGGCTGGGGGCAGGAACAGACTGGCTGTGTCTCCCCACACGTCCTCTATGGGCTGGGGGCAGGAACAGACTGCCTGTGTCTCCCCACACGTCCTCTATGGGCTGGGGGCAGGAACAGACTGGCTGTGTCTCCCCACACGTCCTCTATGGGCTGGGGGCAGGAACAGACTGGCTGTGTCTCCCCACACGTCCTCTATGGGCTGGGGGCAGGAACAGACTGGCTGTGTCTCTCCACACGTCCTCTATGGGCTGGGGGCAGGAACAGACTGCCTGTGTCTCCCCACACCTCCTCTATGGGCTGGGGGCAGGAACAGACTGGCTGTGTCTCCCCACACGTCCTCTATGGGCTGGGGGCAGGCCGTGTCTCCCCACACCTCCTCTATGGGCTGGGGGCAGGAACAGACTGGCTGTGTCTCCCCACACGTCCTCTATGGGCTGGGGGCAGGAACAGACTGGCTGTGTCTCCCCACACGTCCTCTATGGGCTGGGGGCAGGAACAGACTGGCTGTGTCTCTCCACACGTCCTCTATGGGCTGGGGGCAGGAACAGACTGGCTGTGTCTCCCCACACGTCCTCTATGGGCTGGGGGCAGGAACAGACTGGCTGTGTCTCTCCACACGTCCTCTGTGGGCTGGGGGCAGGAACAGACTGGCTGTGTCTCTCCACACGTCCTCTATGGGCTGGGGGCAGGAACAGACTGGCTGTGTTTCTCCACACGTCCTCTGTGGGCTGGGGGCAGGAACAGACTGGTCGTGTCTCTCCACACGTCCTCTATGGGCTGGGGGCAGGCTGTGTCTCCCCACACGTCCTCTGTGGGCTGGGGGCAGGAACAGACTGGCTGTGTCTCTCCACACGTCCTCTATGGACTGGGGGCGGGAACAGACTGGCTGTGTCACCTCACACGTCCTCTATGGGCTGGGGGCAGGAACAGACTGGCTGTGTCTCCCCACACCTCCTCTATGGGCTGGGGGTGTCTGTGTCTCCCCACACGTCCTCTATGGGCTGGGGGCAGGAACAGACTGGCTGTGTCTCCCCACACGTCCTCTGTGGGCTGGGGGCAGGAACAGACTGGCTGTGTCTCCCCACACGTCCTCTATGGGCTGGGGGCAGGAACAGACTGGCTGTGTCTCCCCACACGTCCTCTATGGGCTGGGGGCAGGAACAGACTGGCGTGTCTCCCCACACGTCCTCTATGGGCTGGGGCAGGAACAGACTGGCTGTGTCTCCCCACACGTCCTCTATGGGCTGGGGGCAGGAACAGACTGGCTGTGTCTCCCCACACGTCCTCTATGGGCTGGGGGCAGGAACAGACTGGCTGTGTCTCCCCACACGTCCTCTATGGGCTGGGGGCAGGAACAGACTGGCTGTGTCTCCCCACACGTCCTCTATGGGCTGGGGGCAGGAACAGACTGGCTGTGTCTCCCCACACGTCCTCTATGGGCTGGGGGCAGGAACAGACTGGCTGTGTCTCCCCACAGGTCCTCTATGGGCTGGGGGCAGGAACAGACTGTCTGTGTCTCCCCACACGTCCTCTATGGACTGGGGGCAGGAACAGACTGGCTGTGTCTCCCCACACGTCCTCTATGGGCTGGGGGCAGGAACAGACTGGCTGTGTCTCTCCACACGTCCTCTATGGGCTGGGGGCAGGTCGTGTCTCCCCACACGTCCTCTATGGGCTGGGGGCAAGACGTGTCTCCCCACACCTCTTCTATGTGCTGGGGGCAGGAACAGACTGGCTGTGTCTCCCCACACGTCCTCTATGGGCTGGGGGCAGGAACAGACTGGCTGTGTCTCCCCACACGTCCTCTATGGGCCGGGGGCAGGAACAGACTGCCTGTGTCTCCCCACACGTCCTCTATGGATTGGGGGCAGGAACAGACTGGCTGTGTCTCCCCACACGTTCTCTATGGGCTGGGGGCAGGCCGTGTCTCCCCACACCTCCTCTATGGGCTGGGGGCAGGAACAGACTGGCTGTGTCTCCCCACACGTCCTCTATGGGCCGGGGGCAGGAACAGACTGCCTGTGTCTCCCCACACGTCCTCTATGGATTGGGGGCAGGAACAGACTGGCTGTGTCTGCTCACACCTCCTCTATGGATTGGGGGCAGGAACAGACTGGCTGTGTCTCCCCACACCTCCTCTATGGGCTGGGGGCAGGAACAGACTGGCTGTGTCTCCCCACACGTCCTCTATGGGCTGGGGGCAGGAACAGACTGGCTGTGTCTCCCCACACGTCTTCTATGTGCTGGGGGCAGGAACAGACTGGCTGTGTCTCCCCACACGTCCTCTATGGGCTGGGGGCAGGAACAGACTGGCTGTGTCTCCCCACACGTCCTCTATGGGCTGGGGGCAGGAACAGACTGCCTGTGTCTCCCCACACCTCCTCTATGGGCTGGGGGCAGGAACAGACTGGCTGTGTCTCCCCACACGTCCTCTATGGATTGGGGGCAGGAACAGACTGGCTGTGTCTCCCCACACGTTCTCTATGGGCTGGGGGCAGGAACAGACTGGCTGTGTCTCCCCACACGTTCTCTATGGGCTGGGGGCAGGAACAGACTGGCTGTGTCTCCCCACACGTCCTCTGTGGACTGGGGGGGCAGGAACAAGACTGGCTGTGTCTCCCCATCACGTCCTCTATGGGCTGGGGGCAGGAACAGACTGGCTGTGTCTCCCCACACGTCCTCTATGGGCTGGGGGCAGGAACAGACTGGCTGTGTCTTCCCACACGCCCTCTATGGGCTGGGGGTAGGCCGTGTCTCTCCACACCTCCTCTATGGGCTGGGGGTAGGCCGTGTCTCCCCACACCTCCTCTATGGGCTGGGGGCAGGAACAGACTGGCTGTGTCTCCCCACACGTCCTCTATGGGCTGGGGGCAGGAACAGACTGGCTGTGTCTCTCCACACCTCCTCTATGGGCTGGGGGCAGGAACAGACTGGCTGTGTCTCTCCACACCTCCTCTATGGGCTGGGGGCAGGAACAGACTGCCTGTGTCTCCCCACACCTCCTCTATGGGCTGGGGGCAGGAACAGACTGGCTGTGTCTCTCCACACCTCCTCTATGGGCTGGGGGCAGGAACAGACTGGCTGTGTCTCCCCACACCTCCTCTATGGGCTAGGGGCAGGAACAGACTGGCTGGGTCTCACGACTCGTAAAAGGCGAACAGATGAGGAAATTGAGACTTGACGTACTTTTTCTCTTCCCAGCTCTTGTGATTTTGTGATCAGTGGTCTAACGCACTCTACAGAGGCTGATAAGCTATACAACTTACGTCATTCATTCATTCATTCATTCATTCATTCATTCATTCATTCATTACAGTCCCGAGAAAGCACCGCTCACTCCAGTGACGATTTTGAAAGGTGTATCCTCGTTGGGAGCGCTGACCTACATGTATATTAGGGTGTATGATCGTCGTAACTGCCTCACGAACTTAATCAAGCCTGATTCCAACTCGACAGATCACTAGTACTGGAAGAGTTCAGCAGACAGTCGGCAAACGATTCCACAACTGCCAATGCAACTCAGATCCGGCATCGTTCAGCATGAGGAAGCCACTTTTTATTTGCAAAGGAAGCGAGTTGTTTTTTGAGAGAAAAAGGTTTACAACAGTATTATATGTAAAAATTTTGCATCATACTATTTCTATTTTCCCCGCATATGCTTTCTGACGTGTTGAGGGTAAAGCCATGGTCCAGGCAGGGGTAGGTGGTGGTGTAGAAGTGAGGGCTGGGGGTGGGTGAATAGGTGGGATGGGGGGGGGGGGGGATGTTGGAAGATGGAAGGAGGGTCGTTGCAGCGGGAGGGGGGGGGGGGGGTGATGCCGAAGTAAGCGGTAATTTGGGGAATGAGAGAGGGAATTCACCTTATCGGGCTCATCGTTTTAACCATTCTGTTTGTTTATTGCTGTTGTGTGATTTTACCGAGCCAATATCTTGTGAAAAGTATGATACGGTTGGTCCTTGGTCTATTTCTCGCACTCTGCAAAGAGGAGATTGTGAGTTCGGAGCTCCTCTGTGCGGTGGGTAAATATTCCTTGTACCGTCTCTAGGGTTAAGGCCATGTGCTGGGAGCGCCGGCACGCACTGCACGTCACGTGATAGGCGAGCCATCCTGAGCAGGAATGGAACCACGACACACGATCTCCTTGCACGACTGTTATAGTCAAGCCAAAACGCCAAACCGCCAAATTTCGCTCTGAAAATATCTGAGAATTTGGTTCTTTGTCTGTTGCCCATGCGCACGTGCAGGGGGTGGGGTGGGGTTGGAGGTGGGGGTGGGGGTGGGGGATGGTTGGGTGGGTGGGGCGTCAAATTAGGATCACTCTGGAAGCAAGTATCAAATCATGTTGTAAATAATCACAGATACGGAAATGTGTTTTACATTATTCATTCTTTATATCACGAGAGTTATACATTAAGCAAACACTTTTGAATCAGTGGGTTTTTGCTACAAGACATCTCTCTCTCTCTCTCTCTCTCTCTCTCTCTCTCTCTCTCTCTCTCTCTCTCTCTCTCTCTCTGTCTCTCTCTCTGTCTCTCTCTCTCTCTCTGTGTCTGTCTGTCTGTCTATCTCTCTCTCTCTCTGTCTCTCTGTCTCTCTCTCTCTGTCTCTCTCTTTCTCTCTCTCTCTCTCTCTCTCTCTCTCTCTCTCTCTCTCTCTCTCCCTACCTC